>VYZX01028455.1:32785-68500 GCA_013401335.1 Brachypteracias leptosomus | reverse complement strand
AGATTTTTTCCTATTCTGAACCAAGCTGAACTTTTTTTGCCCATTTGAAAAATACCATTAAGCCGAAAAGGAAGAATATTAACAACCCTTTTTAGGAAACTGTAGCATTTAAACACCATGGCAAATTTTTCAGATGGTGTATATATATATTTTTTTAAATTAATTTTTAAAATTTAAATTGTGCAATGGGAGGTGAGGAGAAATAACTCTCAATATTTATGGAGGTAAAAATGTTCAGCTTCAGTTGTTATTTTTGGATTCTCATAACCAACAATTGCTTATGCTGGGAAGCTGTCTTGGCTGATCAGCATACAGATGGATGACCAAATTTTTCCTGTATTTCTGTTTATCACAGCAGTAAACTTCAGTAAAGAGAACAGACTGTGTAAGATCTAGTTTGATAGATCATGAAATTCTCAACATTAGGATAAAAACCCTAAACCCATTAAGTGCAATTATAGGGTTTTGTCTTCAATTAAGACAAACAAAATATAAACCCAACCCCAACCTGTTAACTGTTTTACAGATTTTATTTTTAGGTCATGCACAGTGGTTCAAAGCAGGACTCTTGAAAACAAAACACATTGGCTGGGATTTTAAAAACCATACACAGAACGTCTTGCTCAATCACTTTTAAAGATCAAATGCATCCTTATTTTGTAAGACTATAGCCTTTATTTTCTGTTTCTAGAATTGGGATGCAGAGGAATGTTTTAAGTGCAGTTCATGAGGTAAGGAAAAAACAACTCATATTTTGAAAACAGGAACTTCACATTTACAAGAAATGAGTATTATTAAAAACTCTTNCTTTCTTTTTTTTTTTTCTCTATATTTTTAAACTTGTTTCAGACTTTCGTAACACATTTCTTACAGTTCAGACTATAGCTATAAAACGAAGGATAAATCATTCTGAATGGAGAAAAAACTCCTTTTATTATAATATATGGAATAAAAGCTCAATTCTACCTCTCACTGAAGTTTTCCTGTAGGAAATGGCTTCCTCTGCCATTTATTCCTCTCATCTGCAGAGCAGATTATTGATCTTCCTTTCCTTCATAAAGAACTTTTGAACTTACTGATGACTGTGAATTTATTTATATGTGTGTTATTATTTGCTTTTCATTTTAAATTCTTTGTGCCACCAGAGTGGCAAACTGTCCTCTAAAACAAACATGTTTGTTTCTAGAAATGTCCTTTTAAAACCAAACCTAAGGAGAATTGCTGAAGATAGAGAGACTTAGTCCTACTGAGACAGGATTTTGAAGTTGATGCCCTCGGGATTGTGGCACTCCAATGCTTGATGATCATGATGACTGGCCTTGCTACCAACATCCTGCCTCTAGAGCCCATGAAATCACTCACAACAGGTTAGACCAATGTCCCATCTAGGTCAGTATCCTGGCTCAGGCAAGGGCTAAAAATGAATGTGTATGAGAAAGACACTTTGTGGTAAGTCTGATGAACACTCTCCTGCCTTCTGAGAAAAAGGGGATGCTTGAATCAGGGAAACTCTTTGTGTTTTTAACGGCCTGTCACATTTTTCTTTAATGAATGCTTCTCAAAGTTTGTGAATCCTTGTGTGTTTTTAGCGTTCACAGTATCTTGTGTGAGGGAGTTCCACAGTTCATTTTGGTATTAATTGAAGAAGTGCCTGCCTAGATTTTAATTTAGAAACCCCATCTGCTAATTTGTGTTTGAGGCTTTCTTGTTATTGTACTGGAAGAGGCAGCTAACTGAATTTTCTTTCACCCCCTCCATACCTGTCATGATTTTTAGGAGGCTCTTGCTTTTCTAGACTGGGAATCCTAGCCTGTAAATATCTTCCTTCTGTGCAAGGTATTTGGCTACATTTAATCATTTTTGTCAACTTTTAAAGAAAATTCTATACATGTTTTTTCTCAGCTAAAAGGACCAGAATTCCGCATACCAATCGTGATGTGGGCTTTGCCCAGTAACATTACATTTTCTGAAGTGTTCCTTTCTTTAATAATTATCCCTAAGGTACTGCATCAATACATTCTCAAGGCTATTGTTTTAACCTAAGATTTCTTTCAGTTTTGGTAGTAGCTGATTCAGAATCAATCACTGGGTACATAAAGTGAGAACTGGTTTGTTTTGCCAAGTTCATTATTTTACATTTATCTAGTTTAAATGCCATCTGCTGTTTTATCCTCAATCATTCAGTGTCCCAAAGTCTTTCTGCAACTCTTTTTTGCAGTCAACTTTTGTTTTTCTGCCCCTGAAAAACTTACCATCAGTAGCAAACTTAATCTCCTCTCCATTCTCTTTTCCTGATCAGTCCTGAATGTGTTGAGCAGCTGAGGCCCCAGCAAAGATCCCTGTGGGATTCCACTGGTGCTTTCCCATCACTGAGAAAATTGACCATTTATTACAGCTCTTTTTTTCCAATCTTTTAGTTAGTTATCCCTGTGAGGACCTTTCTTCTTACCTTATGTCAGCTTAATTTAAGACCCTTTAGTAACTGGCCCTAGTTGAATACTTCATGGAAATCAGAGCTGGCTGTGTTAACCTCCTCTCCCCTGTGCTCACTCAGTTTATTTTCAGGGGTTTTTGCTAGAAAATTCTAGTGAATTGTGGGGTAAGGCTGTTCAAAAACAAAGAGTCATGTTGATTCTATTTTGAAGAACAATTGCTGCTTGATAACTGCCAGGATACTTCATTTGTCTTGGAAAAAGTTATTTATGATGTTTTGATTCAAGAGACACACTATGTGTGTTTGATATTTTTTCAGTAAGTGCCTTCTAATGACAGACTACATATAAGACTTGTTTGGGATAATGAGAAATGACAGATCAGGGTCTTTTCTGAATTTAGCCATGTTTGTCTCTTGTAACATTTAAGTACTGATGATGGTGCCTCAGTATGCAGCAGAATGATGTCGATTCACCCTGTTTGGAAACACAGCAAAATGTGCATTCTGGGTCTTAGCACATAACCTCAACCTGTTGGTAGCCATATTCCAAAGAAAAATTTGATCTGTGCTATTTGCAGAACAGATAAAATCCTAATACTTTGAAGATAGGGGGATTAAGAATGCTGTGACATTTTATAAATGGCAGTTTAGCCACATAAATGCATCACTTCAATGTACAATGAGAAATGTATTTACAATCATTGAAAAGTGCTTTTCAGGCAAGGCTATAGTTTGTAGAGCAACACAATTTGCCACTAATTTTTCTGATAACTTGTGAAGTAGTAGAATTTGTTGCACTTTGCTTTATAGTGCTGAAGAAAGAAATTCCTATCTTCTGAAGCTCCATGTGTGTGATTATGCCTTCCAATACCATGGAGGCTCACTGATAAGACACCTAACAAGCATAAAGACCCTGACGTTCAATTTAAGAATAAAGGACTAAAAAGCCTGATATTTTGAAGAAAATATATGCAGTCTGCTGCTGCATACTTACAGGGAATAATTTGTGTTGGTAATTTGGTAATTTGGTAATAATTAGAAGAAAATACAGCAAGGTTTGACTGTGATATGTTTGTGTAGCTAAGAGATAACACAGGTGAGTATTATTGCAGTCTGAAATGGGAATGTTTTGAGACTACATGGAATTTACAGTATTGCTCAGGGCTTTCTGCTGTCTTTTAACATGAGTTTATTGAATCAAATCTGATGCCACTTTCCAGCTTTGATCATGATAAGTTTTATGTAAGGGTCTCTCAAACTTTGAATTATACCTTGTGGTCTGTATAGAGACTGGAATAGTAATTAAATCAACTCTGTACTATTTTCTAATCTAAAAATCTCTTCCTCTGTATATGCATTAGGAATTTAGGAAAAGTAAACCCTAAACTAATTTTGGTTTTGTTGTTGTTTTTTTGGTTGTGTGAAGAAAAAAAATTACTTCTAGAAAGACTATATGAAATTATTGCATTCTCCACATAAAAATTTCATTGCCTGAAGAGTCTTAAAAGCTTAATAAACAATAAGTATAATGTACTCTAAAGAGATTTCTACTTCAATTACATTTATATGTAGTTTCCATAATAGATTGTTAATAGGAAAACCAGACTCAAATTCAAAAGAAAACTAAATATTTTATATACAAAAATATGTGCAAAGTTTATCATGAAGTTTTAATGAACACCTTTTATCTATTTCTAATGATCCTTACCATTGCAGAAGCAGCCAACTCTGAAGTCCTCCCAAGGGATAGTATAGAAAAAAAATCAGCGATTTAGGAAATTTGACCCCTCAGTCCCTATTCTGGTGGACAAAAGAGCTTAAATGTGGGAATTATTGCTCCTATTGAAACCATAAACTACTGCATTTAAGTCATGCTTGTTGTATACATTGATCTCTACTTACTTGGGTAATCAGAAAAAGTTTCCAAGTGCAATTACAGAACAAAAGATCCTGAACTGGAACTTATTACTGAATTGGCAGGCTTGAGACCACCCACTTACTGAATTGATCTTTGTCTATAGATTGATTTTTTCCTCCTGTCTTTGCTGTTTTGATATGTTCAAAAATTATACTGTTTTTTTGTTATTGATGCTAAGTCTGAAACAGGAGTGATAAATCTTTAGAGTCAGGATGAGCTGAAGAGGTATGAAATTATAAAGTAAAAATGCAGCAATGGATGAGGACAAAAAAATACCACATTAGTAAATCTTCTCTTCAAAGCATAGTTTTTGTTTGGCTGTCTCTAAACTTACTGCCAGGAGCTGCTGGAGCTCAGTACATGCTGGTTTCACAATGTTCACAAGATGGGTTCTCACCTGCATCCTTCTTGTTATGAATTACCTGCTTCAGAGTTTGGGCATATCTAATCAGGCTGTAATAGCAGCCTTTGGGCTGTGGTTAGGATTGTCCTCTGTTTGCAAGATGGGCTGTCTCTGAGCGTCTGTGAGGTGGGAACACTGGCAAAACAAGAGTTACTGGGGGTACAAATAATAGACCAGTACAGTGTCTGGGCTTTATATGTCTGGGTTTTCTTTTATCCCTGAATATAATTCATCATGAGGCTTAAATCTAGTTATTGGCCTTTATATTTATAAACACTCTTTTTCAATTCTCTGACACCCATGTTCCAACTCAGTGTGACAGCATGTGTTTGAAGGCAGAAGTGTGTTGGGTCAGATGCTTGAAATCCTTAGTTGCCGTGAGTGTGGGGGAGGTAATGAGCTAGAGCTGACAAAATTGTGAAGGCAGCAGATAAGCTGAGAATGGTGGAAGAGCTGTTCATCAGCTCCCTCAGCACAGCGTACAGGGGGTAGGGAACTTCTAGGATTTGCTGCTGCTGAAGGTTGTGGATGCAGACAGTATCAGCAGGTCCAGAAAGGGCAAATTCATAAACAACAAGTCTATAAGAGCGTGCTGGGAACACTGGGACAGGCTGTGCTCACTAACTCCTCTAGAGCTCCAGTTAGGGATTCTGGGGAAGGACAAGGGGAGTGGGTCACAGAAAGCAGCCAGGCCTCTGTGCTGCCTGCAGAGAGCTTCACCCATTGACCATGGCAGAGACAGGACAGTGGGACAGATGGACAACTGGTCTGACTCACAGCAGATTTTAATATTATTATTATGTAGAATAGCAGCACTGTCATCATAAATACTTGGTTTGTAAGTTAAGAGTATTGTCAAGCAGATAAAATCTTTAAGATACTGCTTTCTCTTTATTATACTTTCCTCAAAATGAGAACTGGTGTTTGGAAGTCTAATAAACTGGAACAGTTGGAAAAATAAAATACTGTTGCCAAGCATATCATGCTGAATACTGAGTGACTCCATTTATATCAGTGGTGCTGCTCAGATGTACATTGGGGTGATGTAAAGCAGAATTTAAAGAATGGGAGAAACAAACAGCAAGTGATAGTCCCCACAAAAGAGAACAGACTGATACTTTCAGCATGGTTATTTTTAGTCTAAAAATTCACAAATCTGTCCTTCTGCCAAGAGAACGTTTGTGAAACAAATGACTGCCCAGTCTCTCTCAGTAGCAGATAAAGTGTATTGCATGTCTGCAGCAGAGCCATCACCTGCTTTGAATCTTGACTAATTCAGGTATTTCTCCCTCAGGCACTTTCCTTATTCCAGGGAGCGTTTTTCCTTCAAGTAATAGATAGTATTAAGAAGAACAGTTACTTAGTATTTTTTCAATTACTATTTCTTTTTATTTATTAATTCTTTTTATTTTTTTCCAATCTCAGGGGCATGTAGGATTTATAAAACTTTTGTATGCAGAATGATTTACCAGTATTATAAATAGTTAATGTGTGTATTTGTATGAGGCAGATCATGTGGCAGCTATAAAAACACAATATGTTATTGTATATGTTATTGTGTGTTAAAGGAAATGTCAACTGGCCCTAGAAATGACACAGGGATGAGTCTGGCTGTCCTGACACCAGAGATGAATCATGTTACATTAGGGTTTTTTTGACAATGTCATGTTACTTTATATTTCCTGAAGGTGCTGCAGTCTCAATGAAAGTACCAAGTGTGGCATTACACAGATGAGTCTGATGAGTGTTTGTCTTTCCTAGATTGATGACTATTGTATTTCAAGGCAGCTTATTCGCTGCACCAAACATGAAAATAACCCTGTAGGTTTTTACAGTGTGAAGGATCTAAATTCTAACGACAGAATCCACTGTGGCAATATTTGATTACTGCTTTAAAAGCTCAAAGTAATTGTGAACCCTCAGTGCGTTTCTTCCTTAAATGTCCTTATGGTGTAAACTTTGTATTCCCAAACTCCAAATGGATTAAGTGATAAAGTAACAAACTAATCAAACCTTCCTGTCGCTGTTCTTGGGAAGGGGTATGAATCCACAGAAGTTTTCATAGTACAGTCCAAATTTAGGGGTTGGCCTGAGTATTTATTTAGTGCATGTTAATGCAGCCTTACTCAGGGTAGTAAAATATACATAGTAAAATATTGCTCAGCTAGTTAAGTACGTGTCATGTAGGAGCTTCTCTTCAGACATGGCTGCAGAGACCAGGTCTCCTTTGTGCATCCATAAAGCTCTGGAAAATAGATAACTGAGAGCAAGAAGGGAGAATTAGCCCACCAAGCGTTAAAGACCTTGCAATAATAAAACTAGCTATAACTAGTAATTCTCTTTCATAAAAGCACTTACAGAAACAGCATTTTCTAAACCACAAAAATCTTATTTCCCAAGGTAGGAGATACTCATTATTAATAAATTTATTATCAAGAAATGCTTTGAAATTATAACTCTTGGCACTGAAGAGTTTGTGTACTTGTTGATGGTGCAGTGAATGCCCAGTAAATGCAGGATAATCTGTGTTACAAAGCTGTGAGATTTGATCTCTTTAAAATGCAAAAGTCTTTGCAAGTGCAATTGTAAGACTAGACATGAGTGAATGTCACTCAAACAATTTAATAAATAAAGTTTAAATTGCAAGAATGTTTGTTAAGAATAGAAAGTAAAAGCATCTCATGATTCATTCTTATGAAACTGCACGTTTATATTTGAGGTGTTTTCACTTTAACCATTTTTACCAATGTACCAGATATTTGTCATGAAAAAGGATGCTAAAAATGCTTACCTTTTTCACAAAAAATAATGCAATTACCTGCTTAAATCTGAAGGAAGATAACTGAAAATTTATATTCAAGTCAAGCCTGCACCGCATATTATTGAAGATCTTATTTGAAAGAGGAAAAAAAGAAAGGGATGTGTAAGTGCTATGAATTATTCTTTGATCTTCTGCTAAATATTTAGGAGTTAAATTATTTTTTGTCTCTAGAACTATTTTATTTTCCCTTCCTAATTAATCTTCTTGTTTTTTGAATTCTCCTTTTCTTCAACAGTAGAGAATAATGTCAGTTAGTATGTTAAAGAGTTTTTGCTTTAGAAAAATCTTCATAGCTGATGGAGGGAGTGCATGTGTTTTTTTTCATAGTGGAAAGGATCAAAGAAATTGGATTTGAGGTGTTTAATTAAGTCTGTTCACAGACAAATGGTTGTGGTGAGTGACAGGCTGGCGTGGTGCAGTCCACCAGGAAAAACAGCAATTAGAATGAACCTGTGGACTCTGCATCACGTTTTTCTCCAAGTTCAAGCCACAGAACTAATTTAGAGAAGAACTAACACGATGTTGACAGAGAATCAATAATGAAAGCCACCCTGGATACCTCACTAATGTGAAGTTGCTTTAACCCCACCCCACAATTCAACGTTTGTTCACAATTTATGCAGTTTGGGTTCTCCTGTGGTAGTGTTTTATGAATATGCATACATACTATAAGGTTTTTTCTTTTTCCTCATTCATAAAAATGTTGAAAGTAAAATTACTCATAGATTTAAGAACAGTTTAGTGAAATCCACCAATTTTATATATGCTAAAGATATTAAAGAAATTGGAGTCCCACTGGAGTTGGTGACAAATACTTTCTCTGACTTCATTTAGGACAGGAGTTATTAACATAATGCAAAGCAGTTTAATTTAAACTGTTCACATCTCTAGAACTAAGAAAAACATTTGGATTTCTATATATCTAGTGAGAGGGATTAATCCCTATCCACCTAGTAAGTTCTGCTCTTATGTTAGGTATCATTTTTATTTTGTGAGGGCATGAGAGTAAGTACTTATGTTCTGATTTTGTGGAAATTGGAAAAGATTTAGGAAGGCCTGCAGAAAATGCATTCAGTCAGACTCTTAACTGAACACTGTATATACCTTTTTTCCCCGTAGATTCTCAAAATGAATTTATTTGGCTGTATATCTGTATTTTCATTGATAGATTGTCTGAGCACAGACTGATATGCATAGCATGTATAACTTTATTTAGTAAATTAGTAAAATGACGCTCATTAAATTAATTTGCAACAAAGAATTATCAAGTATTAAAGGCAAGTATATAGGAATACTGTCTAAGCAGTTTCACTTTTTGTATCATTTCTTAACATACTTATTTTACTGTTTCTGTACACTTATTCAAGGAGAATTGATGATAGATTTAAATTCAATGTGTTATCTACTTGTGTAAAAATCCCTTGCTGAAATATTATTATTATTTTCATATGAAAGTGGAGATGTTACCCTGAAGAGAGACAGGCAAAAACATAGTTCAAAGAAGGTGATGTAGGTATTGCTTAGGTAGGCTAGACTTAGATGAGTGGATATTAAAAGTACTTCAAGTTTGCAACAGCAGGACACCCTCCACTGGTCATATAAAACTCCTCTGTCCTACTCTCTTTCCATGGAAGTGGTCAATCACTCTCCTCCTCTCCACTCCCTACCCATTACTCTGCAATCTGCCTTCCTTTTTCTTCCCTTCTGAAAATATCCCAGATCTTCTCTTGCTGACCCTCCCCCAGAACTAAGTAAGCAAGGAGTCTAAATCACAGTAATGGAATTCTGCACTTCTGAGAACTAACCTTGTCTTGCAGAGGAAGCCAAAGGTGGTAGACCATCACAGTTCAGAGATAGCCACCATCAGTGAAGAAGGAGTCCTTCACAAATCGATGGTCCCCTCGATTATCCACCCACAGGTGCTAAGAGACCTGACTCAACAATGTTTAGTGTCTTCATAAGTGATCTAGATGATTGGATCAAGTTTACCCTGGTGAAGTTTGACGACACCAAACTGAGTGGGGAAGTGGACGCTTTGGAGCCCACCCTGCAGGAAGACCTGGATAGGCTGGAAGAAGCTTGTGACATTCAACAAGGACAAGGGTGAGGTCTTGTGCCTGAAAAGACACAATCCAGGAGCATAGCACAGGCTGGTTGGGGACCAGCTCTGTGGAAAGGGACCTGGGGGTCCTGATGGACAACGAGCTCAAAAGGAGTGAACAATGTGCTGCTGCAGTGAAGAGAACCAACAGGATGCTGGGTTGTGTCAACAAGGGTATCACCAGCAGAGGCAGAATGTCATTATCCCACTTTGCTCAGTGCTGGTCAGGCCACCCCTGGAATACTGTGTTCAGTTTTTGTCCCTGCTATGCAAAAGGATGTGGACAGGCTGGAGATGGTCCAGAGAAGGTGCTGCAAAGATGGTCCAAGGACTGGGAAGCTGCCATATGAGAAAAGGCTGAGGAGCTGGGTTTGTTCAACCTTGAGAAGAGGCAGCTTAGTGGAGACCTTATCAGCATGTTCCAGTACTTAGAGGGTGGCTACAAAGAAGATGGAGACTTCCTTTTCACAAAGGATCACATGGAAACAACCTGGGGTATTGGGTATAAGTTACTCCTGTGGAGATTCTGATTGGACACAAGAGGAAAATTTTTTCACAAGAAGAATCAGCCATTGGAATAATCTTCCCAGGGAAGTGGTGGAGTCCCCAACATTGGAAACTTCTAGGATTCAGCTGGACAATCTTGTCTAAGCTGTGATTTTGCCAAGAAAGGTTGGACCAGGTGATCCTTGAGGTCCTTTCTGACCTGGTATTCTATGATTTCATGATACCTTAAAAAGTCATCCATTATAATGCAACCAAGGTGCCCTGCTTCAGGCTGGGCAGCCATACAGCTGGGCTGCAAACCCAGTGCCCATATATGATCCAAATGGAATTTGTGTGTTACAGGAGAATTTTAATGGCCATTTTTCTTGGTATGTTTAGAATTTTTTTTTCCTTCTCTTTTCTAGTGAAACATCCATAGTGATATTGATTTCAGAAACACATCAGTTTTGTACTGTGCTGGGAAAATGGTTGAAATGTGCCCAAAATTTTCCAATATAAAAATGACTTGAGAGGTGGATAATTGGGTGTGAAGAATCACACCCTCTTTCTTTACATATGACCTTTACTGTGGAAAAAGACCAACTGGTTAAATGCCAGACACTGTGTTCAAAAATGAATATGCAAGAAGAAGAGAAGACCGAAATAAACATTTCTTTTATGACAGTGGTGTTTAGGGGGGACCTGAAGGACTCAGACAGACAGCAGGACATTCAGGAGACAGCAGAATGCACAAGAGGAAGCAGTGATGCTTTTCCTTGAAACATAATTTTCTGAGAAAACCTTTGCATTCATCACGGTGCATCCTCTGCCAGGTTTTACTGAGTTACTAGAATTAACTTCCTATCCTGGAGGGGAAAAATAGGAGACAGTTACTCTGGCTTTAGAGAGGGCAAACCTTTGGATTTGAGGATCAAATTCAGAACTAAGGACAAAATGAAAATTTTTTCTCCATGGGAAGCTGTGCTGCCAGCTACAAGACAACTGGTTTCTGCTCCTGGTCAATGGGACAGCATATTATTAGGTTCTTTCTATTCTTAATGTGCCCTTCATTTGCTCCTAAGAAGTCATTTCAAAGCAGTTTCTTGCTAGCTGAGACTTGAGAAGAGCACACAGAGGCTTCAGTGCACTGGGGCATATTGAGTTCATTCTCATTAGGTGTTTGCTAAATCTCTACGATACTAAAACAAGTTTCTTGGAATTAATGTGCGGCAGTTATTTCAATTAAACATTTGCTAAAGGCTTTTAATGTCCTTATCGGTACAATTCAGTGTAAGCCTTAGATTAATTTGCTCATGATTGTGTAGTGCTTTGGAAATACAAACTACTAAATAAGAAAGAAATGCTATTATTTCACTATCTTCTGGATTCTGCAGTGCCATGATTTACTTTCTGCTAATATTTCTCTTCAGTGCTGGCAATGCTTAAGCCTTAACTTACTAACAGTTGAAATACTGATGAATATCAGTTATGTGCAGACTTATTTGTGTAACTTTATCAGCTGAACACAATTCTGTGTATTACAGCTCATATTTAGCTCTTAATAATCTCTAGTGTATTTAAAGCTTGAGAAAGGCAGATGGAATAATCCCAAATATAGAAAAGTATGCATCTCCATTAAAAAAAAAGAGAAAATAATAAATCACACGGACAGTGTCCCAGGTAGATTCAGAAGTTTGTGCTGGTGTCTAACAATTTATTGCACTCAGACTTGTAACTTTTCAAAGCGGTGGTTTCAGGTTCACAATTTAAGTATCACTTCAGCAGAGGAGAAGAATCTACTTTGTTAGTTTTTGTTTCAATGTACGATGCTCCTGTGCTTAGGGATTTGGGGCACAGAAGAGGGATCTCTCTTTTCCAGATACCACATGAGCGTGTAATCTGTATTTACCATCTGAAGCCCTAATTAGGTTATCATATAATCACATGTTTAAATACCATTGGTCACAATAGCCCTTAAACAAACATTGACATATAGTTGTAAGTATATATGCTTTCCTGAACACACAGCAGTGCCAAAGAAGCCTGGGACTGATGCTGGTGGAAAGATCCAGCCAGCTGGGAATCACTGCTCCAGTATCTCCCAGTCAAGCCTGTGCATGAGTTGCTGAGCTGTGCTGCTTTGGGACTTCTGAGTCTTTAAACTCAGCAGAGGCTGGATGTAGCTCAATGGAAAACTTTGAGTGGGAAATCACAAGCCCAAACAGCAGAACTGTGGCATTCTTCAGAAATATGCCTAATAACCTTTTTCTGCATTTTTCTCTCTCTCAAAAAAGATGGCTCCAGCAGTGTTTTCATTCCATGCAGTTTTATCAAAAGAGAACAGAAAGTCTATTTCAGCATGAAGTGTTTTCCAATTTTTTTGGTTAGCTGTGACACATCTGTTATATTCATTTGGATCAATGAATCTCAAAACCAGGCAAGGCTCTTGCATCTTGTACAATATTTTTAGACTGGTTTTGGTCCACATTTGTAGCTTCCTTGGTTTCAAACTTCGGTGGTTTTATGTCCTCCTAATTTCTGCTACAAGGACTTTTTCCAACTTCTGTAATTCTAAATGAATAAAAAAACCAGTGTGCAAGTCACTGTGTTAAATAAGCTCATTAGCAGTTCCACCAGTTGTTTTTCTTACTTTTTCTTTTCTAAGTGTTTCTTGCTGTCTCTGTTGCCAGCTGTGTCCTATTTCCAGACCTTCATCTACTAGCACGAAACAGCTTGGAATGGTGAGGTAGATTTTAGGAGATTAAAGATTGCAGCGTAATACACTAGACTTAATCCTAATGCCAGTAAACTCTTTATGTGCTATCCTCCCCTCAGGATTACAGAGATTTATGTAACCATATTTTTTCACATCCAAAGGAGCTTAAAGGAATAGACAGAGATTGTTCTGGGTGTTGAATAAAAGCAGTAAGCCCAGATAAAGTATTTTTGTTCCTCAGATAATATACCAGAATGTAGCATTTTTAAATTGAATGGTCATAGGAGACGTGGTTGAATGGGGTGAAGGGGGCAGAAGAGAGCAAACACAATTATTCCTGAACAATAATAGGTTCACTTGTGAAGTGTGGATACCCTGGAATGAGTTATTGGCTTTTTTGGCTTTTTAGTTTAAATGGAGTAAGTATAATGAAGAATAGCTTCAAATTTGCTCTTTAAAATAAGTTCTTTTACTGAGAGTTAGGCTAGATAGTTACGTGATGGCTTTTTTGTTGTTTGGAGGTTTTTCTTGTGTGTGTGTTTGGGGTTTTTTTGTTGTTTGTTTGGGTTTTATTTAAACTTGAAGCTTATTCCTCAGGGGGGAGCTGATCAAACGCGAGGGCTTTAGCTTCTGCTCTCAACAGCTGAAATAAAACTTTGATTTGTTTTATAATATGGCTGCACCCATCCACCTCATGCTTTGATTTTGACTTAATTTCTTCATCTCTAGAAAATGAAGACATAGTAGGTCTTGCTCTGAGATCCTAAAACGACATAAGAAAGGAGTAGTACATAATATACCACAGTATACGTGTCTCTGGTGTAAAAAAAAGAAAAAATCAAAACTAAAAATATCATGTTTTCAACTTACTCAGAGTGCTGCTAGCAGTGTTGGCTTTTTCAAACATTGATCCTAGGCCTAGAAATTTATGCTGAACAACTTCTAACGTGGCTGACTCAAGAGCTGCTCTTTCAGTGTTTTGGCCAGCATCCAAAAAAATCCAGAAAAAAATCAAAATATTCTATTCTCCCTTTTCTATGTCTTGCCTAAAACCTGACATGGAGGATACATTTTATATACATTTGGGAAATATTGTCTTTGTTAAGCTTTGTGTGTAGCTTCATATAGAAGCTAAGAAATGCTAAATATTAGCTTGTTTGGTGTTCTAATACTGAACATTATAGCATTATTAATAACAACATTTTTTACAGAAGAAATTAAAAACTCTCTTATGGGAAAATCTTTAGTAATAGCATCTTTGCAACAGAGATGAAGACTCCACTGAGGAGATGGTATAAACTCGTTCATCAGCTTATATAAATCAGTGTGATTTATTTACTGGTGTAAATGCAACAATTTTCATAGTCTGAAAAAGAATCTTAGGAAGTTAAGAAAGCAGCAGGTGCAATTCTGCAGAAGGCATAGAAAAGTCTAAAGTGTTCTCACTTATATACATTTGTAAAATACATGCATTTCTGCAAGTCTACAGGAACTAGCCCAATCTCTCTCCCAAAATATTTGCCTAATATCTGGCTGATCTCACTGAAACAACCATAACCATCCTGTTGAGTTTAGTGGGAACAAAGTTGTGTGTGTGACATAAAATGAGGAACATGGAAAGGGTGCAGCTGGCAAATACACTTTAAGTTAACCAGAGGCAGAAATTTGTGTAAGAATGTAGTGAGTAAGAAGATTTAAGTGAGCTGCAGAAAGAAATTTGGAAAGGAACAAAGGCTGGGTGTAAGTGTATTGGAAAAAGGAATTTCTAAGAGGAGGAGACATTGTCACCTAAACACATTTAGATGCTACATCTCTGGTCCCAATACCCCAGTTTTTGAAGTAGGAAGATATTTAGGCTAACTTTGAGGAATAGGATGCACCCTAATTGAGAGCACAGCAGTGTATGACCATAAGCAATCTCTTTATATGATTTTCATATGAATAAAGCACAGCTTGTACTGCCAAACAAAAGTTTTACTCCTTCATATCATACTATAGATAGGCAGAAGTGAGCAATAAATGCATATAAATTTCTGATTCTGCTTGTGGAGGTAGGAAAGTCTCAACCACTGAAGGCAAGAGCATTCTAATCTTCTAGTAGATGTGAAAATAAGAGAAAATTTATTTCTAAGACATAATTACTTTGGGAAGAAAATCTGATGTTTATTCTGTTTTTAAACTTCACTTACATTGAATTTTTATGTATTCATGTTGTAGTGTTGCCTTGAGCATCTAGAATAACAGAACTAGAAAAAACTCGAGTATAAAATTCACTTTTTGTCAAACAGGGTTTAATGTCATGGGAATTTTCTTACCTAAGATTTGCCTCTCCTAGTTTTTAGCAGTAAATATTTAATGTTGTAAATGTGTCCTAGATGAAGTGTGCCTATCAGTTTTCCAAATCACATCAGATGGGAGACATACCAGGGATTGTAATCAGAATTGTTTTACAGCCAGCAATGCATCAGGAGCTGTCACAGGGTTTTATGTCTTGCTACTGGAGAAGCTCTTTAAGTAATATTATCAGAATCATGAATATTCTAAACACTGATCTTCTCTCAATGCAGATATTTAGCTTAAGCTTTTAAAATTGTAGAGGACATAACAGGGTGAGTGATGATTTGCTGTCTTCAGTCCTCTCTGATGCAGGGGGTTAGTGTAGCAGCGCGTATCTCCAACTTAGTTTGATTTCTGCTGACTTCTGGGTGAGCAAAAGACTTTATCTGTTATTTACCTGTGCCATTTTGACACAACTTGCCTCTTTTCTCCATATTTTGACACTATTTTGTCTGCAGAATGATGATGGTATTTTTTTCCCTTTTTGAGGAGGAATGAAAAACTGCTAGGGTGAAATGTGATCTCAGGAGATTATGAGCCCCTTTATTGCCCTGAAAAACCATTCAAATGGGGCCTGGCCTGGTAGGATGACAATTTTCACTACCTGAATATCTACTGAGAATTTGTTATTAAAAAATGTAATTTTAGCATTAACTGACTTTTAGAGGAATAAAAGAATAGTGAAGCAACCCCACTTCCCAAACTCTCACTTGAAACGTCCAAAATCAAGGCAATCAGCCTTAACACAGGAAAATATTAGAGAAAAATTGCCAGCTTATCACAGTAGATGGAAACATATTAAAAAATTATAGCTGGCCCTCATTATTTCTAAAAGTAGAGAGGCAGAAGAATGTTAGATTTCACTGCACTTCTTGAATAGCCTCAGCAAAGTGCTTATTCACTGAGCAGAATCAAGAAGAAAGAAGAAGAAAGAATGGGAGAAAAGCACCTAGTGTACAAAGCAAAGTCTATTTATATCTGGTATCTCAACAATGACTTTCATATAGAGGAAAAGAGAAAATATTGAAGTGTCTTTTGCAACAAATGGTCATTTCAAAAAGTGGAATTTCATCACCTTTTCAGAGCTGCATAGAGCCTGTGACAGCTGTTCTGTAACTAAATGCAGAGACGTATATGAGATGCAGCACTTAGCATTTTATGGGCCATACAAGAAGAAATAAAAGCATAGTTTTATACTTTAAAAAGTGGGTGAAAAAATGTTTCCATCTTTGGATGATGTCTGGCAATTCAAAACATTTGAGAAGTAGTGTGCTGCTTTTTATCTGTCATTTTTCTGTTAAAAAATATTGTACTGAATGCTACTTTAGATTCTATAAATGTATTTGATGTTGTAGGATATAGAGAGTCAAAGAAATAAAGAAGAAAAAAATGGAATTTAAAAAGTATTTCCGTTTCTCATGTCTTCCTTTATAAACTGTGTAAATCCTGTGGAAACCAGTGTAATCTGCAGGGATGAGGAAGCATTCCCAGTCTAGGTGACCACTGCTTCTTCCAACATGAAACAGCACAAAAACCATGTGATTCAATAGGGAATGTGGTCAGAGAGAAATGAAAGGAAGTCATTGGGGTCTCTGAACTGTCACCAGTCTGGTCTTCAGATGTTGAAATCATGAGTAACATATGAATATGCTTCTGATCTCATTAATGGCAACAAGGTTGGGGAGTTTGTTTGGTTTTTCTTCCAGTAGGATTAGAGGACTACCTACTTCTTCACAGCCACTAAATTTACTTAATTCTGAATCATGTTGTCTCAGAGCAGATGACTATAAGCCAGTGCTAAACTTTCTGAGATGCTTACCCTATTTCAGACCATTATTGTTCTAGAGTATCATTATTGTTGCATTGTACATGACAAGAAAGAGTAACTCCAAAATACCCATGAAACTCTTTACTGGTGTAGAAAGGACGATCCCTTCAGAGACTGAGGGGTGTTGCAATAGTAGGAGTCCTGCTGGGCTTTCTTCAGCATAGGAGTGGGAGTCTCACATGCTAAGCCTCAGCTTTTCTATGCATGTGGTGTTTGTGGTTGTGTAGTGGGTTTAATCCAACAATCTTAAGACATTTTACAATTCTTACTTCATTAAAACTTACGACATCTTCATGAGATAAAGTGGGAAAATAATCTCAAAATCTGACTGTAGAAACTAAGATAAAAAGAAGCTACTTGGGGAATTTACTGAGCAAGTCAGTAGCAGACCCCAAATCACTCCTACTGTGTGAAACACCAAGAGCTGTCTTTGTTGTATTCTTCACTAAAAATTCATATCTGAGGTGTCAGAAGAGTTACAGCCTCCTGCCTGGCCAGTAAGCAAAAAGAGCATTTCATTATCAATTTTAAGAGAAAAAAAGGACAGTTTATCTACCAAAGTAGATTATACGTGACTGTGAACTGATGTCCCCACCATGCAGTAGATCTTACAGATACTAAATTATTCTGGTTACTCGTTTTTTGGGGGCTTTTTCTCTGATGTTTTTTCATTTGTTTTGTTTTGTTTTTTTCAGAAAAGGCAAGATAAGTGTCAATGTAATCTTCCTACTGTTGGGTTTATGAGGTGTATCATCTATTCAGTATTACTACTTTCATGTGTGTGTATATATATAAATCTTTAGTTATATATTCTGTATAATCTCTATAAATATAGAATATTATATATTTATATAGAAATGTTTATACTATGTTTATATCTCTAGAAATGTAGAGAAAGGGATAAATATATACTTCCTGGTAGAGTTTGTAGTGGGAATGTGACAAAAAATTATTATGACCATAAACATAAACTATACCCATATATTTTTAAAAAGTGAATAGAATATTTTTATATGAAGAAATTTTGAATTTAAAAAGTTGGTGTATTCTTACTGTGTAAATCATAGAACAAAGCTGTCATATTCCCTTCCAAACAGACATTTATCTCTAAGGAATAAGTCTGGACCAAGAGAAGCCTTCTAAACTCACTGGGTTTCTGTGCCTTATTTTCAGAAGTCCTGCTTCTGCACTAGACCTTTTCTCTGGGCTGATGCCATAGAGTCACCCACTGATGCTGCAGATGTGATCATAGAGGATATTGATGCTGGGCTTACATGTGTGTGTTGATGAGTTGGCTGAAGAGTGAGTGGCAGCTTGTTGCATCTGTTGATGCCTGAGGTCTGGAAATTTGTTTTTCTGATCCTTGTCAAGGAGTAGTAGAGCACTGGTGGAGAGAGCATTGAAATCAGGAGAGCAGCAGAGAACTCGAGAAGGGGAGGTGTCTTCCTGGGGAGTTTAGTTGGAATATGTTGGGACTTTGGCAATGTGATGGTGAAGACCTGCAGGTGCTGAAAAACCCTTCAGGGTTTCTAAGAGATCATGGCTTGATCGTAGGCTAATTCCACACTGACCATATATTCCACAGAAAAGGGGGATTTCATTGTGCTTTTTCTGGATGTTGTTTTTTCTTTATGGCCTCTCTTGTTTCTATACAGAAGGACCTTAGAGAAAATTTTTCAAGTAATCATGTGCTTTCTTATGCTTTATTTATCTGAAATGTGAATTATCTCTCCCTAAGTAGTAGATGGAAGTGTTCATCTAAATCTTAAAAGTACAATTCTTGAGAAGCTTTATTAAATGGTTGTGCCACAGCACAGTTCAGTTATCTATATCATCATAACATCACAGGACAGGAAAAGTTTCATTTCTTTATTTAATTGGAAATGCACATAGAAGAGATTGCCACTAAACCATCATCCATCTACTTACACTACTCTTTAAGACATTGTAAATCATGCTTCATGTACCATGAGATTTTATTATTGCATGCAATTTGTTACATAAAAAGCATTAACACTTCCAAAAATGTTTTAATGTAGCCTAATTTTTAATATATTGATCTTCTAGGCATCCCTTTCTTTTATTTTCTTGTTCTTTAAAAAAATAATAAAAATTGGAAAGCTTCTTCAAACAGAAACATGTTATAGACTTTAGGTTGATTTCATCATTATATCTAAGACAGACAAGTTACATGAGCAAGTCCTTTAACCTTCCTCTCTGTGCTGAATTCTTGCTGTGCCCATGATATAAAAGAAAGTTTAAACTCTTAGGCTCTTTTTTAGGCATTCAGCATACTCTGATATCAGTTATGTGATAGTGATTTCAAGGACGAAGCACATTGAACGTTCTCCAGAAGGCATTAAACCTGTTTATTCAGCAAACAGATCTTCCCCAGAAATAGTGCTGGACTGTGGGATGGATTCCCCCAAGAGCTGAGTGTCATTACAAAGCTTCCACTCCAGATGCAAGACGTGCTTCTTCAGTCTTGCTTTTTCTTAATGCAAACTCAGTGTCCAATTTGTGCAAATTAATTTCAATCTAGAAATAAAAATCTCATCCAGAAATTTTGCCATGTGGGCAATAAAGATGCTATTAAGTTTTCCTGCTGTAATTGTGGAAGATGTTCAGGACCCCCAGTTGGGTTCATTTTAAACACACATCAGATGTAATAAGTGCAGTCACTATTCTCAAATTGTAGTGGTCTGTTTATAATAAATTTTTAAAAAAGGCTATTTCTTCATCCCATCCCATAGAGGTCAACACTGAAGAGTCAACAACACAGAAGTATTAGGGCAATGGCAAAAATGTATTTATCCTGGATTTGTAGCTTCCAAAGTGAATACCCCTGAATGCCTTTGAATCTTTGTTTTAGAAAGAGGTTTTTTGGCAGTGTTGGAGACAATACAATTAAACCATTCATTTAGAGCGAAAGTTGCTGCAATAACTCAGATGTAGTAAATCTAATAGTGCGAGTTTGCCAGGTCTTTTTCACTGTATTGATGAATCTTCTATAAACCTAGATCAGTTTAGCTGTATGACTGTATTTAGCCAGGATGTAATAATCTTACCTGCTTCAGTGTGCAGACATTCCTTCCTCTCAAAGAAACATTGTAAAATGAAAGATAACCCTTGTATACTACAGATACTGTATGATGATAATTTCCCTCCCTAACATCATCCATTTGACTGTAGAGATCCAGTTTTTCTGCTCTTGAATTATCCCCTTAGAACAGCTTGAAGAAAGAGGTTCATGTTAGCCCAAAATGCTGAAATTGTCAGACAGAGCTCGTTGAAATGACTGTGGTAAAATGAGCTTCAGTGATCTGATGATTCATCTTAATCTATTGCCTACTCTCGTGTATAAAATTGTCTTTCTCAATGATACATGTGGATAATACAGATACATTATTCTCACCAGATACTGCATAATTAACCATGCTCATTTATCTTCTCTCACACATGCAAATCATTAGTAACAACTGTGAGCCAGTTTAGAAAATAGAGAAATCAGTAAGAAAGCTCTTAAACTGAGGCCAAATAACGTTGAATACTAGTTTTAAGAAGACTTTTGTAGCTATCCTTGTATTTGGTGTCATATATAGGTTGTATCCTGAGAAAAGGATAGTTGCTTGATCCATTAAAACTTTTAAATGTCTGGAAGGTGGAGGGTGTTTTGCTGTTTGTTTATTTTTTTCTTCTCTGAAAAAATAA
This sequence comes from Brachypteracias leptosomus, assembly GCA_013401335.1. Lineage (NCBI taxonomy): Eukaryota > Metazoa > Chordata > Aves > Coraciiformes > Brachypteraciidae > Brachypteracias > Brachypteracias leptosomus. Next base: position 47,745 of record VYZX01028455.1, on the reverse strand, counting down.
TTTGTCAGCCTTTCAAATCAACAGCCCTAAGAGATGTGCTGGAAGCTAGCTGACTTCAAAATTCATTTATTACAGATGCACAGTCTTTGTAATTAGATTGACAGGTGTTATTAACAAGCTTTGGGGTGTCCATATTCAAATATCTCATGAGATGGCAAGAGAGTTCCATCTGCTTCTGGGTGCAAAATGAGTAGCAGTGCTTACTTCTGAGCTCATCCTGCATGACAGAAATTTTTATCTATCATAGTGTTGGCTGAATGTTGGTGGTACTTTTATTAATGAGCAATACCTGTAGAGCATAATCTGTAACTTGGGACCTGTGGTGGCAGAGCAATTTTTATGTGATCACAGCTCGTGTGTTGCACATGTGCAACAAATCAAAACCTGTGCAGGATTAACATATCTCTCACATAATGAGATGATTCCTTTTCCATGTGGAACTAAGAGAAATCAGTGGAACAGTTCTCTGTTAATGGGCAATGATATGTAGTCCACCAAACATCTCTAGACTCATTCATAAAAGAATCAGCCAGAACAGTTCTGGTCTTCAGTAGCTCAAAGCTTCCTCTAAATTGTTTAAAATAATTGGGTTTTATTACTGCAAAACATTGAAAGAGTTTGTTGCAAGCATAAAACTGAGAATTCATGAAACCTAAACTATTAGTAATTAAACTAGAAAAATTGCTTCTAGAAACTGACATACACTCCAGGAGCAAGAGGGTAATTGATGTGATTTATTTATTTTGTTCTTAAGTATCTTTACTGTGTTTTAGTTGTGTTATTAGTGTATTTTCCAAAGGTTTCACTAAATTGAGAATGTGTATAAACTGGCTGCAAGTCCATACAGTCCAACTAGGCGATTAGAAGGTGTTTCATGGAGATATGTAAAGAAATGCCTAGGTGTTTACTTTCCCTACTCAGTACTTAATACTGCCATGTTTTATGAACCTTGTCTGCCCTTACTCAGCTTAGGATATTAAAGATGAGTTTCAAAGGTGATTGAGGAGAAATTGTTTGTAACTTGCACTTTTCCTTCAACTCTTTCTACTTGACAGGCTTAGACTTGCTTGGACTTATTCTCACTTGCTGCTTCAGGGCTTATTGATCGTACAGATCACTTCTGAATTAACAGAAATGTAAGAAGCCTGGTGTGGTGTTTATTTACATACCAGGGCATCCTGGGTTAGGAAGAAGAACAACTTAAAGGGTATATTAATATTGCATATTTCTACTGCAAATAAAGCACTTTCTTCCAGCATCTTGGCACATAAATTGTACTAGCACAGTTGCCTTAGATTAAGTCTGCCTGACATCTGACATTGCATTCACTGAGGTGTAACTTTCCACCACCATACACATTATGTCTGCATTTGTCCCTGTGCTTAATCAGAATGAATCAATCAGAAGTATTTTTTTTGGATGCATAAGTCACCACAGTCATGACTTTAGCAGGTTCTGTAGAGGTCACAGGGAAGAGTGGAGGTTTGTCCATAATAAACCTTGCTTGAGTTATTATTATGGCTATCTTAGAGTGCTGTAATAAATGCGGGTGTGAAATAGCATATTTCATTGCTGTTTCATTGTTTCCCAGCCTTTGGACCAAAGATTTCCTCATCCAAAACAACTTTTGTGTATCTTTTACCACATTCAGAATACAAGTAGTTTACCTTGCTTCAGCTCAAAGAGTAAAAAGAATATTTCAGGGTGTCAGTCAATCTAAAACTCATATGAGAACTCTCTGGTGGTAATATTCTGCACTCAGACTGTTACTACACTGTGCTGAAGAGCATTCAGACCTTTCTGAATAAGACTGTGCTCTTTGAAAAATGTGAATCTCTCTGGATTGATGGTCTGTTTATGTGTACATTATCTTTGGCAGTGTACTCCAATGGGGCATCTGTCTTTAATCTCACAGAACTTTGACAGTGTGTCTCATAAGCATACAAATTGTGCAAGTTTCTTTTGCAAACTAATCAAGTTCCTGCTGACAACTTGAACTATCTTTCTATTTTATGTGTGATAACATATTGTCCTCTATCAAGTCATGACTAATGGATAGGGATATTAACATCTTTTATGTATTATTATCCATCCTCTCATAATCTAAAGGAAATAGAAAATACAGTTTTTAGTGGTGGAGACTGTGATGTTTGTTCATTAAACAATTACAAGGGAGTGGAGAGCACGTGGAACGCACTCAAATGCAGCATCAGCTACTAAACTAATAAGATGTTTACAATCTGTATAATAGCCTAGCTATTATTCTTCTAAATTGTTGACTGGATGGATGATATTTCTGTGAAAAGTGGTACTAATACTCGGTGGTTTTGTCCTTGTAACAGTGCTGTGTTCATAAAAGGCATGTCTGACTCCACTTTATAAAAATAACTTGGAACATGAGAGCAGTGAATGTTTAGAGAACACCACCTGACCCGTGGCTAACAAATACCTCAGAAGTGTGTGTGAAGACTAACCCTGTTTAATGTTCTTCATTCTGATCTATACATTATTCTATGTGGCTGTGGTTTCCCTGACTAAGGCCTTGCAACAGCAGTTATCTGCCTGTGGGTGTAACCTCTGTATTAGTGCATAAATCCCTGACTTTAGAGGTTGTAAACATGGAGGTTTGTTTGTTTGAAGGTTCCTGTTTTGACAGTTGAAGTTTCAGAGCTTAAGTGAGTGACTGCATTTATTACTTTGATGGGAACTGTGAACAATCATGTGCCTTGGGTTTAGGCTTTGAGCCCACTTAAGGTTCTGTTTGCATAGCACAATCCAGTGCCATAAGTGACATCTGAGCAGGTCTTACACACATGCAGTGCCCTGGGGTTCTGCATAACATCATTTCCCATTCCAGTATGTGGAACCTTTTCGAGTGTCTGTGTTTAAAAAAAAAAACAGCCTCCTGATTTAGCTTAAGTTTTCTACTCCACCTAAAGTGGCTGAAACTCAAGGCAGACAAGCAAAAGATAAAATCTTCAGCAATAACTGATTGGGAAATAGATAATTCAAGGGGAATATGCTGGGAATAGGCAAATGTTCTTATTGATATGTGTTAGTAAGAGAGTTATTGGTGGATGCCACATGTACAGCTACTGAGATGAGACCAGTTTGTTCCTAATACAGAAGGTAAACTGAAAATGTATTGGGCAGGTTTGATTTCCTGCCAATATAACACTTGGAACTTTTCAAACTATATACAGCTCTTTCATTTTTGCTAAAGGAATGACTTAGCATGGTTTACTGGACCCGTGGTTAAAAGAATTAACATATTTCCTTTTAATTTGCTAACCTTGTTTTCCATAATTAATTTGCTTGGTATGCCTGAAAGACTTGGGCTCTGTTGTCCTTTGTTATAGTTTTAGCAAACTGATACTTGTTTTTCCATTTGTCCTGATTTTTCCTGGCTGTTACCCAGTCTGTGGTAATGCTAGTTGATTATTTTTGCTAGTGAACAGCCCGCATGTGTGTGGTGGGTTGATTGTGGCTGGCTGCCAAATGCCCACCCAGCCACTTGCTCCCTCATCCTGAGAAGGACAGGGCAAGAAATTAAGATGAACAATCTTAAAATATTGAGATGAAGACAGGGAGACTGCTTGCTTTTTTTAATGTCATGGGCAAAACAGATTTGACTTGAGGAAAAGTAGTTTAATTTATTGCTAATTAAAATAGATTGGGCTGGTTAGGAACAAAAACTGAAACACCTTCCTGACTCCCTCCTCCTTAATTCCAAACTCCTCTCCGGTGTCCTCCTGCCCTGTCGGGGCTGTTTGTTCCTCACTCTGTCCCTCACCCCTCTGCCCTCAACTCGCTTCCCCAAGGCACCACCTGAGGGGCTCTGCCCTGCGGGGGCGGCCGGAACCAGCTGGAACTGGCTGTGTCCGGTGCGCAGCAGCCCCTCGGCTCCCCTCAGGGATCCCACAGCCCCGTGTGCTTCACATCTTATGCTCTGGCGTGGAAGGAATCTGAATCAGCCACATCTCTGCCGCTGTGAGTGCTCAGGTAGCTGTTAACAAAGCAGTGAGATGTGTTTGGCCTGTACCTGTGCTGGGGAGAAGGGTTAAATCCGTGAATTTCAGGTGTCTACTGATAGCAGAGAAATAGTCAAAGTAATGTCGGGGCCCTGCGCAGGGAGCGGCTTTCTCCTCGCTTGGGCCTTGCTGTCCACACATCTTCCAGAGTGTCCCAGTGCCTGGGAAGCATTGCTCTGCAGTGCTGGGATTCAGAGCTGCTACAAGCAATTGAAAACAAGATCTTGTATAGGAACAGGTCTCTAAATACCCCTGCAGAAAAAGCAGTGCAACCCATCATATTAAGTGAGACACAAAATGTTGATACCAGAGGCCAAGATCATTTATGACAGTGTTTGTGAACAAATCCTGGTGCAGGTTAAAGTTGTGAAATTGCATAGTAGTCTTAAGTCTTTGTATTACAGTGTTGTCCAAATAGCTCAGGGTACCTCAAAACATTTGTCATCTTCTGAAAGGATAGAAGAAAGGGTAGAATTAACTCTCAAATGGAGTTCTGGGAAAATTTCCACTTTTTTCCTAAGCACAATATCGATTGCTTCTTGGGAAGTAAGTTTTCAGCACTAGCATGATGTTAGAGCAAAACGTTCTAAAAATGCTCTAACATCTCAAAAATTATAAAGACAAAAATTAGATTACATTTTTGAGATCAAAATGGTGTATTGTAGACATAACATTTATCTGTAATTTGAGGGGAAGGCTGTATGTGGTGCTGACTACCTTAAAAAGCACTACATTTTTCAGGTGAGAATATTGGAATTAAAATCATGATTTCAACAATTTTGTTTAATTGTGAGGAACAAAGAAATGCAGCCTTTCAAACTGCTGACTTCAGGAGGGTCAGGAACCTGGTTGTGTGGCTTCAAATGATTTTGGTTACATATATGGAGATGCTGCTTGCATATCACTTAATAGACACATCTTATTGTGTTGTTTTTTCAGTCAACTGAAACATGCCTCTCTATAAATACAGTAAAATTCTTTAAAAATCCTATGAAAGAATGCATATCTTTTTTCTTAACACCCTGAAGGCTATGATAGAAAGAATGTAATAATTATTGAAATTACTTTAAAGAGGTGTGAGTAGTGAAAGTGTTTGAAATCCAGTCATCCTAGTTTGGAGCTGCAGATAATATGAGTGCAATTGATGTCATTTAATCACAAAAATACTTCATCTGAAATATGGACACAGTTAGATAGACCTGTCTAGCTGAGATCAGAATCATAAAATGCAATTCATCATAAAATGTCTCCACTTCTATTTGCACCTTTGAAACTGTTCTTTTTAGTGAGGAAAGCTGAAAGTTGGGACTCAAAACCCTAGAGCTTATTGCCTCAGAGATATAGAATTATCTTAGTTATAACAATTTTTCTATGCTATGGTAAATGAATAAAAATCATGTGATTCTGATATTTAGACAATTTAGCTAATGTTTAAAGAACGGTTGCTAAATAAGTATTTTTGAAGTGGTGCATCATTTTCTATTAAAAAATAATAATTAGTAACTGTCCTGATTGATAGATCACTGCTTGGTAGAACGTTTATCATTCATATTGACAAAATAAATCAGTTTATTTCTAGTAGTTTAATTTTAATGAAGTTTAATAGTTTAATTCAGTTTATTTTTTCATAGACCACCTAAGTTTTTAAGCTAAGCAAGGAAGAAGTCCACTTAAGCAGAACTGGATTTTTGAAGTTCCAAAGCATTAGTTTCTTGTAATGTATAATGCAAGTATTTTAAGTTGTTTTTTTTTTCCAGAGTATTAAGCATAAAGTTTATCAGTGCATGCAATCAGGATCCTTAGTGAAAAAGGAACCTTAGAAATTACCTTACAATATGAAAGTGTTAATATCAAAAAGCTGATTTAACTGCCCTTCAGTTAAAAGCAAAGCAAGAATAGGTTTCCCTAACAATAAAAATAATGAACAATTAGCAAGCAAAATCACAATTTCACAGGTAGTGTAGCATCTAATGTATTCAGACTTGAAGAAAAAGATGACTGCATTAAGTTTTAATCAAATTTCACAGCTACTGAAATATATTCATGCTATATTTGATTGACAAGTCTAACAGAAATACCCCAGTCTATAAAGAAAAGTGTTACGTTTAAGGTCAGTCATGTCATTTTCATCTACCTGTGTTCTAAATGTATAGCCTGGAAAGGCTGTGGTTATTTCCAAAAGATTCTATTAATTTCTTTTATCAACTTCATTTTTATCTACTGTCCATCCCACTCTTTCTCCAGAGGACTAAAATGAGTCTGATGAATGCTGTTCCTTTTTTGAGAACACAGTAGTAATTTCTCACCTTCTATTTGTATGTTATTTTCCTGTCTTCACATATTTAGAGTTTCATTCAGCTTTCTTTGTGTACCAACTGAATTCCAACTAAGTGGAAATGTCCCTAAAACCCCACAGATTGTACAGAAAGTTCTTGTAGTTTTATGTTGTGTTTCTTTGGTTGATATCAGTATTCCTTTCAGCTTTGTTGGTGAGTTGGCTTTCATAGGAGTGACTGAGATATTGAACAAAGGATCACTGGAGAGGAAACCAGAGAAAAATGGGTCTTGGTATCAACTGAGACAAAACAGATGCTAAAACAATGGGAAGATCTTGACTCTAACAGTGGCAGTTTATTGAGCTTAAATAACTAAAACTTTTTGTTCAGAATCACTAGGAGGAATTCAAAAAGCATACTTGACTTGTGCAGGTGATATCTAGATTTGAACAGTTAAAGATGACGACTGTTCTCTAGATACCTAGAAACACATTTTTTTAGGTATGGACTGTTGCTAAGGCAGAAAATTTGAAAAATACTTTTACAAATAAAGTACTGGGGCATTGGAAGGGTGTGTGGGGGGGGCATGACATGAGGAAGGAACATCTTATACAGGATTGTGAGAAGATGTACTTGTGCTAACTGCAGTGAAATTCCACCATTGTCAGAGAGTGGGACATGTAGTTAGGATGAGAGATGACAGATCCTCTAAGTATCACTTGGAAAGCTCCAGCTCCTGAGTTTCGGCTTGTGAGTGACAATCAAGAACATGGCATAATAATAAAACAAGACCATAGAGCTCTTAATGTTAATTAATAACTATTTGCTAGTAATAGAAATTATTTTGGAAAAGGCTACATTTTCTTAGAATTGAATTATGATCTTTTCTTAAATAAATAACTTTCCTTTGAATTTTCACACTATCAGTTTTTCATAAAATTGGTGTCTAGGTGACATTCTTAATATGCCTGGTCTGTTCTATGATACATCTGAAGTTCCCTGTCCTCTGCCATGTACAGTTTCTTTGCTAATAATCTGGCATAATAGTACTCGTTGAGCTCCTGCAGTCAGATCTTGTGGCTTCTTTAATATTCATGTGGGCAATTCTCAGCCATGTCTGAAGGATTGGGTAGAAAGGTTGAGTCTGATAGATGATAAACGAAACAGGAGAGTAAGGAATTCTGGGCAAGTCATCTCTGTACATACAATTGATTAGTGTCCAGAGTCAGATTTCAAGAAAAAAAGCATTTGTGAGATGAAGGAAGATTAGTAAGATGCTGGAAAATGTTTACTAGGGTTAAATTAAATATTGAAATTTGTAAAGCTTTCATATAAAGTTACTTATATGTCAGAGAGGCAGTGGAACACGAAGGAATTTTACTGAAGTATGCAGTTTCTTAACTATGTTTTTATGATAATTAAGTGAAAGACTTGTGTAGTATAACAAAAATATTTTGTATGATGTGGTATGACTATGGTCATTAATTCCTGGAGAAATTTTAAGTTATTTAAGATTTGGCGCCAGTGTAAGCATGCTCACTGTAAAATCTGTCTGTATTAAACTCATATTCTGGTGGATTAAACCTTTCAGCTTGAAAAATTATCACCCAGGTCTGCTAATGATGCTTCCAGCAGCAAGGAATAATGCTTTTCATCAAGATGAGCTCTATGTGGTTTGTGTATTTTGTTGTTTGAGGTTTTTTGGTTTGGTCTTGTTACATATATCAACACATAACCAAGGTGTAAGGTATCTTAAAAATATTTGGTTCTTAGTATTGCAGTTTACAGAGCTGGACACAGAGAGCTTCTGAAGTGCCTGTCTGGATCACGACACAAAAGCAGATCTTCTGTTTTATAGGACCTTATTTAATAGGTATCTGCAGCAGCCAATGGGGCTGGTTTTTCAGATATTTTTAAATGTTGTTACATTTCCGCATCAGTTAATGTCTCGAGGCACTTGTGTTGCCTGGTCAGTGGCTGTGCTTGAAAATAGGAAATAAAGGAAATGGAGGGTAGGGGGTTTTCAGTATGCTTCTTTTTTTATGAGACTCCTTCCCCATGTCTTTCTGATTCCTTTAACAGTGGCATAGAGAAATTTCTTACACATTTCTTTACTATATTTAATTTGTGTTTCAGAACTTAGTGAATGAATACACAAAATAGTGTCTCTATGCATTGAACAGGAATTTTTCATTTTGTACAACATTAACAGCATGCTGTAGTAACTTTTCAGGCACTGCATAGCTCAAAAGTACTGAAGCAGAAAAAAATAATATATACTTGTTTGAAAAATTAGATATTATATAACCATGAAGGTGAAGAGTATAAAATTGTGAAGGTGAAGAAGGTCCTCTTAATAATAAAATTTTGATTTTGTGCCTATAATAGGGCAAATGCATTACTTCATTGTCAAAACCACAAGCCTCCATATAGTACAAATAACAAGCAGTGATTAGAGGGTAGTACAATTGTCTTGGAAGGCATTGGAACAAGCTGCCCCAGGCAGCGGTTGGAGTCCCCATCCCCAGAGGTATTTAAAAGCTGTGTAAATGTGGTGCTGAGGGCCATGGGGTAGTGGTGCCCTGGCAGTGCTGGGTTAATGGTTGGACTCAATGATCTTAAAGGTCTCTTCCAACCAGAACAATTCTAGGATTCTATACATTGCTACCTCATTTTTAGAGGAAAAAAAAATAAAATTAAATGGGTTCGTAGTAGTGAGTTAATAGGCATGAAAGACACAACTTGTGATGGTTCTGAAGTGGAAAGAATTCATCTTATTTCAGGAGTCTATGACAAGACTGAAGTCTCCAAGAATGAAATGAAGCTGCTCTGGCAGGCCCTTGTCTTTGCTTAGCTAGCCACTGGAAAGGTTCTGGTTAGATGATTTATGTGATCCACTCAGGGTCTTCCAGCACCAAACGGTCATCTTGTTTGTTTGACCTCACTTTTGGCCTCATGAAAGGTTACATTTTATAAATTAAATTTTGTGTCAAGGAAAAAAAAAAAAGTCTTTAAAAATATTTCTATTGATTGTAGTAATTCCCAGACTCAACTCTTAAGTGAATTTTACCTGCAATGTTTGATGGCAGATGGGTTTGTTGTTTACCACCTGCTCTGAGTCAGCAGCTGTATTTGTAAACTGCTAATACAGTATTTAGTAAGTGGCCAGCTTTCTGCACTGATTTCAAGGCATTTGGGCTGAAAATCCCTTCCTTCTGAAGATAGTAATGATGATTTAGGTAGATTGCTTTAGTTATCTACCACTTTATTCCACTAAAACAGGGAGACATGTGACATTATAACTTAGACCTATCTCAAAACAATTAAACCAATCTCTATGAAGCTTAGTCAGTACCCATTAAAATTATTTCAGACATTTGCACTTTGCTGGATTCTTTCTTAATGAGCATGGAAAAAAAGATGATGAGTGATGAGATGATAAATCCATTAAACTAGATCTGTTCACATACTACTCTTACTAATTCATTTTATGTTTTCACCTCCAGGCTACTCATATATTCCTCAGTAAATACTTTTTAATTTTCAGAAGTACCTTTTGTGCAAAGTAATATACGCATTCATGGAAATGTAAAGTAAAACAATCTAAGGACTGTGTTCATCTAAATGTCATATTTTTTTCTATTTAAAAGACAACACAGTAGATTATTAAAAGTTTCATTACTATTCAGTGAGTTCTTAGCTCTCAGTATAACGCTGTTTCTATACTGAACCAGGGCAAAAGCTGATTTTCTTAATTTAAACCTGTACAAAGAAATCATAAGTGACTTCATTAGAAAGATGAACTGATGAGAATAGAAAAATGTTAGAAAACGAGGAGATTCTCTAAGACCTATTGTAAGCTGAATTTGATATTAAATAAATATATTCTATGACAAAATAATAGTTTATGTGAATAAGGGCTCATTAAATAGTATGTTTTTATTACTGTGAGAATATTAAATGCAAAGCACCAAGTTTTTCCTTTTAATTAGAAATGTTTTGTGTGGCACTCAAGTTCCTTAAGGAAATACCTTGTAGAACCTGTTGGATATAATTTTTAAGAGATATACTGTGTTATATTTTAAAAACTGGTTTAGAAAGGGAATATAGTATTGCAAGTGTCCGTGCAGCAAACACATCTTGAGGGTCTGTTGTCTGAGCTGAGGAGTTCTAGACTGTTTAATTGGTTTCTTATTTGGAAGCCGTTCTGCATCGTTCATCAGCATTATTTACTATTTCTTTTTTATAATTTTGCTGAGTTGGAGGGGACCAGAGCTGCATGCAGCATTCAAGATACAGGCTCATCACATATCTATGTGGTGGTGTAACTTTTTTGTCTCTTCAACACATTTTTTTCTTCTCCTAGTAAAGCAAATAGAAGTCCCTGAAAAGACAGAAAGGGACGGGAGGTGTAACATCATGAAACATCTGAAATCCATGTATCAGACATTGTAAGTTGCACAGCCTGGTAAAAAGCTCCACAGTTTCTATCCCCAGAAGTGTTGAACAGGAGTAGGTAGTAACTTTATTGGGAAAGAAGGATCCTCTTCATGCTCTCTAATATATTGTTAGTGAGCTGGCTTGGTGCTGAGAGCTGCAGTGCTAAAGCTCAGGATCCAAAGGTGCACTGAAAACTGTTCACAGTTTCTAGATTCTAACTGCAGAAGATGGTTTTGTCTGACTAATAAGATCTAACATGGACAAAAGTATCAAGAGTCAGAGGACCTTCTTTTGGTAGCTAGCACATGAAATGCCCAGAGATCCTACTGCAAGTGAACCAGCCACTCTGTCAGAAGCATCAAGGGATGCTAGAAATAATCAGCTCTACTGAGATTGAAAAATAATTCTTTTCTTAAATGATTTAATATGTTTATATTCATTTATCATGAGAGATTCAGTTTGTCTGTTCTGTGGCTGTCATAGATTTTAGGAAAGAAGAATTAGGTTGCATAAACACAAATAGCATCTCTAACTGAAATAAAGTGTTTTCTCTCTGTTTCCTTAGATCTTGTTTTGCAAGATGACAAAATGTTTTTGTGAAAATACCCATTTCATGTTTGAAAGCACTGCACTAATAAGCAGTAGAATCTTAGGGAACTAATGAGTGAAAAAAAAAAATCAACAGAAGAGGAGGGTTCTTCTGGGAAGAAAATAATTCTGAAATTTCTAAGAGTTGTCTATATTCATTCTCTAACTAAACATATGCAATGATGGTGGTGGCTGGAATAGTCTAAGCTATCCAGAGAAATTATTCCGAAATATCAGGAAATGATGGCAATACCAGGGAGTATTTACTCTGATATTTAATTTGGGTGGACGTAAGTATACATTCTGTCAGTCAGAAAAACAAAAGCTAGCAGGAGGAATCGACTTTCATGAGACTAATAGTAACCTATAAAACCTTCTTTGGGTTTACAGAAATGGAAACTGCATGAATGAATAAGTAGGTATAATTTTACTTTTACTCTTAGTACTTTGATAATATATAAAAAAAGAAATTTCCAAAGCTTACTTTGGCTTCCTCTTGAGAATTTGCTCACGGTGATATGCAGGTCACTCAGACACAGATGCATGGCAATATCTAATCAAAACTTGAATTAGAGAAGCTCTTTAATGTCAGGCTTTTTTTCTTTCACTTCCCTGGAGAAGGGAATTCTGAAGCAGTGTTGTTTTCTACTCCTAGAAACTAGTTGCATTTCAAACTGCCAGAGCGGTCCAGGCAAGGCAGCAACTGCTTGCAGAGATCTGAGTAGTATGTACAAGCCTCTTGTATTCAGGATGGAGTTGGGATAATGGCTGCTCTGGTTGGTCCATGGCACCAGAATGCAGGGAGCAGACTGCAGAACAGACGGCTCCTGAATGCTCAGTCTTTGATATAATGTTGTAGTGGGGATAGGTTTGGAAAGCAGGGAATGGCCTTGCAAGCATGAGAATTCTTTATTCCATCTCTTTTCTTTTTCAGAAGGGTGTCAGGATTTAAACTTTGGGTGTACTAGAGGTGCAGATTACCAAAGGGCTAAAAGATTTGGGAATTTTTAAATCCTAGAGATACTGATCCCTCTTGGCTCTTGTTTGAAAGGCCAGACAAATGGAGCACCTGCTAGTGCTGGTGCTTTTTGCCAGAACAGTAGAGACAGCGTCTGTGCCCATCCACGGCTGAAAATCTCACTTCAGAGAATACAGCTCTTGAAGCCAGTCAGCAAAACAGAATTCATGCATAATAGAAACTCATCTCTCAAAGATATAAAAAGGGGCCTTAGAGAAGAAATGGAGATCTAAATGTGACATCTAAAAGCAAGAGGCAACAAATTTTTTCAGCTCAGCTGAGCAGTTGAGAGTAGCAGAGACAAAAGCTCTTTTGCAACTGCATTAGAAAAATGCAGAAGAGAGTGAGCTTAGGGTGAACCTCTATGAATACCACGGGATAAAACATTCTTAAGCTCATTGTTCTGGCATATAAACACATATATAAGCACTATGTGGGTATACTGGTGAGACTACAACTGGAGCACAATGTCCAGTTCTGGGCTCCCCAGTTCAAGCAAGACATGGCCATACTGGGCAGGTCTAGCAAAAGGCCGAGAAGATAACTGAGAGGAGCATCTGATATACTGGAAGAGTCTGAGAGCTGGGAATGGTTAACCTAGAGTAGGAAAGGCTCAGCGATCTTTTACATACCTGAAGGGAGATACTAAATTATGGAGGCGGGCTCTTCACGGTGGCGCTCAGTGACAGGACAAGAGTCAACTGGCACAAATTGTAGTATGGAAAATTCCATTTAAGCAGAAGAAAATTTTTCTTTTACTGTGGTGAGGGTTGGACACTGGTACAGATTGTCCAGAGAGGTGGTTGAGTTGCTATCCTTGGTGATATTCAAAACTGATAGGTTACAATCCTGGGCAACCTGCTTTAGCTGACTAGATGGAGTAACAATCTCCAGGGCTCCCTGCAGACCTCAACTGTTCTGCGTTTCTTGGATAATAAGGCCCCTTGGACAGAAATTGAATTTATATAAATTCAAACCATAAGTAAATTTTTAAATGAAGGCAATTAATTGTTAAATATTTGCCAAGGATCTTGATAAATTCTACAGCTGTGAGGATTTTACATGAAAAAGTGAACTTTACTTCAAACATAGATATTGGACTTTTAAAATGCAAGTTAAAACCTTTCAAGGCTCTTCTGCTTGGTGAGAGTGAATGTTGTCACCTTAAGATTAAGAATAGCATAACTTTTAAAAAAGAATTATATCCCTGCTGCACTATTTGAAATATGATTTGAAAGTTATGTAAATATTTTTATCTACAGTTATATAGGCTGTCTCTGCAAGGTTGACACCGGAAAACATTAATCTGGTTAATTAAAGTTTAATCTATGTCTTAGCACATTGGCATATAGTGAAATCTTTCTTAGGTAATTGTCTTAAAGCAAGCAGTAGAGAAGATTGTAAAACCTGCAGAAAATGCTGTGTCATGAGCTCCTAGAATAAGACTAGATTTTATTTAAAATCATCAAAGCAAAGATTTTTTACTAGGAGGCTCTAAATCTCTGGAACACCTCTAGCAAGTTGTTTGAAAGTCATCTTTGTCTATAGATGTGTCCCCTTACCAAGAAGAAACTTCTAGATTGTGGTGTTCTTTTTATTTAGTACATATGAAGCAACGCTTCACAAATACCATTGAGTTGATGAATACTTCACAGATACATGAAGGAGGGCTGGGATTTGTATTTTAATTGCAATTTAATTTTTATTTTTAATTGCTTTTTCTAAAATAAAACAGACAATTTGGAAATACATGGTTCCTTGGGGTTTTTCTGAGATTTGGTTGGTTGGTTGTTTTGTGGGGTTTTTGTTTGTTTGTAGTTTTATGTTATGTTTTAACTGAGAACAAAGCAGTTGCTTCTCTGACCTTATCCTAGTGAAATTGTGTTCAAAGTTTTTTAAGACTACAGAGACTTAATTCTCTTTAGAAGATAATTAATGTGCTCCTCTTCAGCAAAATCTGCTTTACTTTTTAACTCTTTTTCTCCTAATTCAGCTGCGTATCTGCCAGTTTTCCATCATCCAAACACACAGAACCTCATGTTGTCAACAATCTCTTTCCATTTCCTTCCCAGACAACTGTTGTTTTCCTGATTCAAGATTAATTTCTCAGATCTGGAGTTTTAAGTGCAGTTTTAGGTGTCGATTTTCCCAGTGATCATCAGATTCAGCCAATTCATTCTGTTTTCTGCTTTAGTTTCTACAGCATCTCTATTAAGCTGCCTTTTCTGTCTTCCCCCATGATTCTTTTTAGCAATTCAGCTTGCTGCCTTCTGTCGTTCTCCCAGAGAGTTTTCAGGACAGCAGCCAGCTGGCAAACTGCCTTCTCTAAGCTCTTATCATGTCATATTGCAGCATCTTTCTTGTTCACAATGGGTAGTTCAGGGCCACAGAAAGATAGAGGACTAAAGGAGATTGTAATAGAATTAAGAATAGTGCTTCAAATTCTACACAAATAGTAAGGGGAGCAAAGCAGCAACAGAACACTTTCTGTAGGGTGACTCTAGCATACCTACATATGAAAACGTCTTGTCATCAGGAAGTAATCTCCACCATCTCACTTCTAAAGAGGAAAAAGTTGGTGTCTGAAAGAATAATTTAAGGACGAAG
>VYZX01028455.1:2732-29735 GCA_013401335.1 Brachypteracias leptosomus | reverse complement strand
GTCTCTGCATCTCCTCTTCTTCCTGATGTCCTCACCACCAGTCTAGATAATCTGATTTTATCAGGGGTCTGGTACCTCTTCTGGGATCTCTTAATGCTATGCTGGAGACAAAACACAGTGCTGGTTTAAGACTGAGCCCTAACTAGTTCCTCACAGTGTAGGTTGCCATGCACTGCTCTAAGTATGGGTGACCTTGTTGAGGCTCTCCTCATGCATCTAGCTACTTAGAACAAATTATTTAAATATACAGGTATTTATCATACTTGTGACAATGCCAAATGTATTTCGCTCTCTCTGTTTCCCTCTCAGTCACTTAAATAATAGGATTATGATTTTCTGCTTCCAAATTCACTAAGCTATGCAGAAAAGCAGAGGTATTTTTTTTACAGGATGTTATTTCCTGCTCTTCCTTCTACATTATCCCCAAAATAGTAAGTGGCAGCACATTGGTCATTCATGTAGGTGGTGTTGCTTCTCAGAAGTTGCAAAGTGATTTTTGGATAGCCAGTCTTGTGACCATAGAAAATCCTATTGAACTGGAATATTGTAGTCCAAAAAATGGAAACAGTTACAAATAGTGCCAAAACTGTTGTTCATCAATACCAACCTTTTTATCTCACTTGGCATCTTTCTGAATAAATCTCATGTAGAAAGTTGAGTAGCAGAATAAATTGGTACATTAATGTTCAGTTTCATGTCTATGTAAATTCAATCTCTTAATAAAACTGAGTTATTGATTATTACATTCCTAATTTGCCTCAAGGCTCTTCTACACAATTATGGCAAAGAAACAAAACATAAAAGAACTTTCCTGTGGAGAATTGTTCAAAAAATGAAAATAGAACATAAAGTTAAATTAAATTTATGTTGTTCAGCTTTAAATCTAACAGAGAGCTTTAGCAAGTAGAAAGTTTTATGAAAGTTAAACTGTTTAGACAGCTACACAAAGTATAAAAATGTAAAACTGTGCACTAAAACTAATAGTAAAAACTAATGTATATTTGGCTTATGAGACTGCCAAATTCAGCATATCTAAACACTGTTAAAAGTTAGAGTTGAAAATTCTCACTGAAGAGCTTTGCCTTTCATTCCCCAAACCCACAGACTTGGAAAAGGCTTCGATATGGATTTGACTCTAGTTTCTATTGCTCAAGTTTCTCTAGATGTTGAAAGAACCATGATAATAGTTTGGTTATGGTGCTTCACAAGTAAGAGTAGTTATCTAATGGAGATTTTTGTTAATCACCAGGCATTTTTCCCTGGACATATATTTGTGTTAATATTCAAAGCAGTACATTATCACAAGTAAGTATTGAAATGCTGACTGATTTATATAGATATCATGCAAACAAATGCATTCCTCAGTCTCTTACTGGTCAGTAACTAAGAGGTGCTGATTTAATTGTGCAGAGTGTTGATTTTGGAGAAGTTTTATTTTAAAAAACAAAACAAAAGAGAAAGGGTGAGTAGCACCCATCTGGTCAAATGGGTACTTGGTTACTTTCCTGTGTTGTGAAACACTCTGTGGAGTTGAACTTTTGACTCATCTAAGAGTCAGTGTACTTGCTGGGCTGGTTTTTGTATAACAGAAAAGATTGAGAGGTCCTCAGAATATTTAATTAGCCCAGTGATTAGGGTATTCAGATGGACTGGTGAGAATTTATTTATTAAAGTGAAGCTTCCACTGAACAGGAAAAATCAAGTCTGTGATCTAGAATTACTGAAGTGTGAGTTCAGATTACTTCTCCAGAATAACAGAGCAGGTCATGAGGGAGTTTGAGAAATTCTTCCCCAGCATACCCAACCTGCTAACTGGAGAGCGAGAGACCGACGTTTTCAAGTCCCTGCTAGATGTAGTCAAGCATCCATTTGTTCTTACACAAATCATTTTGGATGTGGGCTTCCCTGAGCTTGATTTACGTTATTAGACCTCAGTGTCAAAACACTCCTTCAGCTACTTGTAGCATCCTAATCTCGGACTACTTATCTTAGGGTAGGCTCTGAGCTTTTCAGCTAATGCAGCGCCAGGTGAGTTTGTGAAATGGGAGCCTCTGCTCTTGCACTGTGTAAGAGAAATGCAGCTGTACCTGGGAATGGCTGATTTCCTCAAAAATCAAATTGACAAAAGACTAACAAATGTCTAGACCTGACCAGTTATTTGTGGTCAGACAAGTACCTGGTATAAAAAGGTATGATACAATGACAACACCATGCAACCTTATAAATGAGGATAGTACCACTTTCTGGGCAGTGTTGTCCCACACAGAAAAATTTTGTACCCTCTAGAATCTTCAGTATCCACTGTTGTCAGCAATTAGCAAACAACAATAAAGGGACTATATGATGCTGCTGGTGGTGAAGTGCTAGTCTTAAATATTTAAGCACATTTTTCATTTCTGAGAAGAGATTATCATGGCTAAAGCATCTCCACAGGTTTTATTATGCTTCTGCCTAATGCAGTTTTACACTGTATATTCTGTAATGATAAGCATGATAAGAATTTAATGCAACAAGTCAATACAGCAAAGGATTTTCTTTCAGAAGTAGCTGAATTGGAAAACCTTGTGGTGAAATAGTGAATATATTTCCTGTTGAAATAATGAGATACCTCATTATTTATTTGACCTTTCAAAATTCTAGTTATTTAAAATTTAATGTAAACTTTAAGAGATGTACTCATATATGGAAAATATAATGAGATCTAGTAATAACTCTAAAACTCAAGGGAACTTTTTAAGTATAGAACATACCTCTTAAACCCTGATGACCTTTAAAACTTGAGGAAACATCTTCAGTGAGCACACTAAAATTATTGCTGTGAGGTTTGGAGGGGGTGCTAGCTGAAATGCACTTGATACTAATTTGTGCATGCAAATTTGAAAAAAATCTAACGTAGTCAAAATGTTAATGAAAGGAACTTTAAAACACCTTTAAGTTTTTTTGTGGTTTGTGGTTTTTAGTGCAATGGGTTACTCGGGAAATGGTTGGATCTGATGTACTACAGGACTCCTTTGAGGCCACAGGACCCAAATTTTCCTTCCATGTACTCTTTGTATTACATATACGTACTTTTAACCATATCCTGCTTTTCATGTGAATGACAATGATTATGGCTTTTAAGAAGGAATAGAAGAGACTTTTTGGCTGTTCAACTGGATATTCCTTATCTCCTCCAATGGAAAGGCAGTTTTCTGTCTTGTTGGTGAGATTGTTCTCAAGGGTGAATGCAGGCCACGGCACATGCTGTTTTGAACTGTGAAAAGTAAAACATCCAGACTGTAGTCTTTTGGGCAATTCCACTGATCCCATGTGAGTAGCTTAGTTTTGAAATTAGGTCAGAATGAAATGCTACTGTAAGCCTTATTCTTCTGTTGTAATTTACTGCTTTAAATAGGAATATTTATGTGTATTGGCTTTTCTTCATCCATTGGAAGGACTTGTGTCATTTCTCTGCACCAGGTAAAAGGATGTTTCCCTGTCCCAGGAAAAAGGTTTCCTTAATTCCCTCTTGAAATTAGAGTATGGATAGCTTTAGGCAGTTACAGCTCATGTCACGCTCATTGCTTTCTGGGTTTGGGAAGCAACTTCATGATCTATGGCAGATTATCTCTGAGGGTATGAACTTTTAAAACTTGCTGTTAGTTGTCTACTGGCTGACTAGTCAGCAAGATGGGAAAGTCTCAGTAGACCTTGGCTATATCCAGTTCAGTGTTTGCTCAGCCAATAGGTTCAAATAATTATTATATTTACCCCATTGAAATGTATGATATGATTGAGTTGCCTCCCTTTTCCTCTTAAGGTCACACTTACCCTGCTGAACCGCTACAAAATATTTATCCTTTGTACCAAGTCTTTATAATCCAGAACTGTATATGGAATTCCCATAATATGTTGGTCTCCCGTCCTCTGCAATGAGCATAACTTGAACCCCCTGTTGTAAGAGTTCTTACCTTCAGGCTTTGTTGGCTGTGATCTCATTCTCTTCATCACAGTGTGCAACTCATGTCATTTCTCACCTCTAATCACTTTGTAAATTATTGCTTGTATTAAAAATCTCAAACATCTGTTGTTGCTTCTTTCCTTTTATAGTGTAAGTCCTATGTAAATATAAAATGAGAGATAATATTTGAACCCCAAACACCGCAACCAAAGCAGATGAAGGTGAAGGCACTTGTTCCAGATTACTTACCTGTTCAGCATCACTGTTTCCCAGCTTGTTCTCTATTTCCTTAGACTCAGAACGGTCCAACCTTCTTCACGCTGGGACTGAGCTGGAGAAGCTGGAGGCAGAAGGATGTAAGCCAGGATGTGCTGCTCTGATGTACCCGTAGCAGCCAGATGGCCTTTAGGAGAGTAACCCCATAAGCTTTACAGCTGCTGTTGTGGCTTTTGGCAGGTCAGAAGGGAGGCAGCTCTCGCAGGGACTGTACTTACCATCTGTGGTAAGAAGACGTGTCTTCTGCCAGCTGGAATCCCCTGGAAGGCTTTACCAATGTGCCTCTGTTTTATGGGCAGCACAGGGTCTGCCTGCAGACAGGCTGCAGGGCTGGGCTCTGCTAGCTTCTGTGATAGTGTAGAATGGGCCTCCAAAACTTCAGGAAATTTAGGAAATTTTAGGGCAAAAGAATTTCCTGTGAGATGCAAAGAAACTGTGCTGCAAAGGGGTCTTGTTGATTCACAGCTAAAACCGAGCAGTTGATTTAGTAAAGTTTTCAGTAAATAGTGTATATGGCTTTTACTTTCTAGCTTACATTTCTAGGGCACTAATAATTTTAAGACCACTGTGTCCTCTGTGAAGCCTGGTGAAAACATTTGCACAAAGTTTCTACTTCAGATTACAGAATCACAGAATATTAGGGGTTGAAAGGGACCTTGAAAGATGATGTAGTTAATTTAGCTTCTTTTTTTTTTTCCATTATGGGAATAAACCACCATGGAAGCCATGTTATACTCATTCTGCTTCTGTGCCCTCTCATCCAATAGTCTCTGTCCCTATTTGTTGTAAGTTCATAAGGAAGTATCTTCATTATCTCTACATTATTCTGCCCAAGTTTCCTCTTACAGAGGATATAGACTTCTATGTTACGGATTTTCTCTACTACTTTCATGAGGAAAAATACTATAATCAGAGGCATATTAGCCCATATACTGTCTGTTTTCCATCAGTAAAATTTCACTGAACAGTGGACTATTAATATCTATTAACTTCCTGACAAGAAAGGATGACTCGATATTGGTTATATTGCATTGCTCACAAAGCCTAATATTTACATCTAGATATTCACCAAAGAGTCCATTAACTGAGAAATTTGCTTTGACTTTCTTTGTGAGGCTGCAAAGAGATGTATTTATATAATGAGGATCCTGTTACAATTGAATATTCTATAATTACTGTTGTTTAAAAGGGATTTTTTTTTTTTTCTGTTTTAGTGTTAGGCTTTTAGAGAATCTTGTTTCATTACCCATACCCAATTCTTCACAAGATGGAATGGCTGAAAACTCATCTGGAGTTCAGGATATTTTTAATGGGATTTTCAGCTGAATCTGCTCCTCTGTCTGTCTCATCTACTGGGCTCATGATTGCTAGTGCTGGCTGAGAGGGAGGGAGGAGGAACCTGCAGTTTAGGTAGGCAGGAGGGAAGGAAAACTTCAGCTCATTTTAGTGATCCAGTGGTGAGGCAGTTCAGGAAGCTTACTGAGCAAAAGCACCATAACCAAGAGAGGATGAGGAGTGGAGAGGGAAGACTGAGAGAGCCCAACATTTAGATTTATTTGCATTCTTGTGGAACTGCACCCTTAGTCTCACCATGGGACTGGACTGCTCAGAATATGAGAAAAAGGGAGAGGCTGTGTCAGCTTGATTTAATCTAAACCCACGGGTGCTGTATGTAGCTCTGTATGTTTTCCAAAGGGCAGATCTTAAAATTATCCAAGGGTAGAGCTGGAATATCTCTCTTGATTAAACTTAGGAGAAGAGAACATATATTTTGTGGCATAAATGTACAGTCTTTTGCAGTGCAAAATGCACTTGTGGGGAGGACAGGTTAGAATGCAAGTTGACAATAGTGAAAAATAATTTTCTGAAAGATTTTAGAGGTAAAGGACTGTATTGTGTTCATGGTTTACTTTTTTACTGTGATGAATTCTATTAAAGACCATGTTTCACTCATCCATTGTGAACAAGGTCATATCCAAAACTCCTGTCTCTCCAAATGTCTGGAACTTGGGACAACTTTCTTCCACACTTTATTAGCTCAGGCTTCAGATACCTGTAAAACTGCTTGGGGGCTTATTCTGCAGCAGGATTGAGGT
The DNA here is from genome assembly GCA_013401335.1 of Brachypteracias leptosomus. Classification (NCBI taxonomy): domain Eukaryota; kingdom Metazoa; phylum Chordata; class Aves; order Coraciiformes; family Brachypteraciidae; genus Brachypteracias; species Brachypteracias leptosomus. The sequence continues at coordinate 23,423 of VYZX01028455.1, read as the reverse complement.
GCAGTGCTTGGATATAATGATGTGTATGTTGATGGGTTGATATATGGGGAGAACATAGAAAGGAAACCAAAATTTTCCTCCAATCTGTGTTCTCCCTCTGACCTGCATCTGGATTTTTGTTTCTTTTCAAAAGGCTTCTGATTTATTTAAGTGAAAATTAAAGACAAGGATGAGTGTGTATAGAAGCAAAAGATGTTAATTAGAAGAGGAAAAAAAAAATCTGCTCCAGGTAGTTTAAAATAATTGGAAGGATAGGTTTGTTTAGAAAGCATTCTTCTAATAATTTTACATCTAATAACTGTAAAATCAATCATTAGATGCAATAAAAGCTCTGGGAATGGCTTCAAAATGAATGATGAATGAAATGAGAACTCAAAAATAAATAATATTTTGTCAGGAAATGTTAAAAATATTTTATATATAATGACTAGTTACCTTAATTACATCAAAATATAAATAGTTCAAATTAGTGTGCATTTGAGTGGAAAATAATTGCATTTTAAATTTCATTGAAGAGACCTGGCAAACAAAATTGTAATTAAAAGCAATTATCATATAAACAAAAAGCATCAAAGCCTGTACATTATGGATTTTTTATTCCTGGAGTTGAAAGCAAGCTAAGCAGAGTAATGATTGAGATTTATCCTAGATTAACTGAAACGGAACTGAAAATTAAAAATGTATGTGCCATAACTTCAATATAAAACTCGGATAGAAATCACAGTGTCACTGTCAAGGTGAATTCCTCAAGGCATGATACAGACCAAGCAGTTGTATTGGTTTAGTGTGGCTTGAATTTTCCAACACATTAATTGTACTCCGGTACTGTCTGTATACTGCAATCTTTTAGTTCTGTATTTCACTGGATTTTTATTTTGTTTTCACTTTGTCTCTTACCTTTCCCCAACTTTTTCAGTCTATTTTCCTGTATTTTCCTTTTTCATTTCCTTCAGAAACAAAAGCCATCAACAGTGCTGTTCTGTCCATGCAGAAAGACACTGAACAGCAGTCCTCAGAGGAGATTCAATACTCCCATGTAATTCTCTACTTTCCTTTTCTTTAAAACACATAAGAATTTTGCACATATAATGAAGGTCAAAACCTGAGTTCTGATTATCCTTTTATTATTTTCAGTCCTTCTATTTGTGCTATAGAGAAGCCTGGTAGCTTTGAGTGAGATTAGGACATTAAGATGAGTTTTGTTTGTACATGTGTGTACATATTTATATATGGAGTTCCTGTCTTGACACAGTCACTATCTTGAGGAATTCCCAGTCAGTGGAAAAGACTAAGAAAGGGTATTGTTATAAATGGGAAACTGGCACAAGAAGCTCTTGTACAAGGCAGTGTCAGAGCTGGGAATGCAAGACCAGCTCTTTTGAATCCCATTCTAAAACAGTACACTCACAAGTAGTCTTCTTTCAGGCCAGTGACCTTCAAACCCAAACACCTTTTTGAAATTACTTGTTGCTATTTTCCAGAATTCAGTGTTTTGCTTTCACTAGAGATGCCCTCAAGGAACTTCTTAAGCCATGCAGGGCAAGTGGCAGTCTCCTCAGGAAGATGAGAAATGGGTTTATGATTTTGATTAAACCGAGCACAGATGAAGTGTACAGCTAGATCTGTCCTTTTCTCATCAGGGATCTTTTTTTCTCTCCTTCATCTCCAGCAGGACCGTGGGGGAGTTTGTATCACATCATTGGAGAGCTGAAGAACACACTAGTGAAAATTCCAGTGTATCGTACTGTGGTAAGTTCAACTTTTTACTCACCTCTTTCTATCACTTGGAAATGAAAAGCCATAATGAGTAGATGCGATGACACTGATACTTTTCCAGGTTCCACACTGAATAAGATTTTTCTTCTGAATTAATGATATCAAAATCTTTACATCTGTGTTCAACTATAAAGGTTGCTACTTTTTAATGCTGCATGATGTCTGAATTTTCTTCATGAGTTGGATCCAATTTCCTTGGGACTGGTATAAGCTTTTGCCTTGAGAATAGTAAAGGGTTTTATTCTTGTTGAGTCTGATGACTCTTATTGATTTGATGTCCTCTAGAAATCTCTTCAGAGGAAAACGCTCTCCTTACAGAGGTAGATTAACTGTTTGACCTTTAAGCACCACATGAAAATCAACTCTCTTTTAAATGCAAAAATGTCACCTGGTAATAAAAGGGACTTCTTAATGTGTTTGAGAGAAAGCTGAAGTTTTTCTTGGGATTGTGCTAGAGCTTCACTCTATATTCTGCAGCTTGCCTCGTGGCAGATTGTTTCATTATCCAGCAGTATCATTAATCTTTTTTATTATCACCTTAAAAATAAACAAACAATGATTTTGTTGTGTTTGACACAAGTAGTGCATTTTAATTTTGTAGGCTTGTATTACTGACTTAGAAAAACCCTGCAACGTTTCAGCTTGAAATACTGACTTACAGATATGAAAGCTCTATTCAGATGTGTGGAAATGGCATCTGTTGTGCATATTAAACAAAGTGTGATTTTTATCTCTTCCACGTGGAGCTTAGCATTAACTAGGAAAGCTGATATTAATTAATTTGAGAAGCAATAACTTGTCATTTATTTGGCTTTGATGAAAGTAGTTGCACTGTTCTGCAGGCCATACTGAAAACAGATCTCTTTAAGGAATCAAAGGAGTAATCCTGAGTCATGTGGTGGAGTTAATTTCAATAATAATAATTGAAAGTTCCGTTTGTTTGATATTCTACCTCTGTGATTTATTTCTTCTCAAAAAATTTGGTTTCCTCCTTTATTTGTGTCTAACATTTAAAGGTAATAATAGTAATGATGATGATGGATTAATTCAGGCTTATTAATGTGTATAATAGATGTAATTTCCTTAGTTCTAGAGTATGGAAACATGAACTGATGAGTGATTGGCATTTATTTCTGCTAGTTTTTTGGTTTCAAATTAATAGAATAAATGTACCCTTATGAAGGGAATACATGAGAACTCTTCTGGTGATGTCTTCATTAAACTTATGGCCACTGGAATAAAGTTTGGTTTTATTGTTTGGTGTTCAGAGACAAGGAGACATCGTAGTCCTGGAAAAAACCACAAACCAAACCAAAAACCAACACACCAATCTGTGCTGCAGACATAGATATAGTTGGTCAGTCTTCAGGCATTTACAAAATATAATAATGATGTAATTGAACAGAATTGGAGAGTAAAGTTCATTTAGAAAGTGTTTAGGGGCAATCCAAATGGATATATCTGTTATTCCTTGACTCAGGTTTTCAGTTGTTCTGTATTTTCCCTTTTTCTCTTGGTGTACTTCATACATGACAAACTGATATATGCAGGTAAGAAGCAGCAGTAATTCAAAATATACATGCGCAAAACACTAGGAACCAGAACTATTCAAAAAACCAACAGGTACAGCAAAAATTTGTAATGACTGTTATTTAATTTGGAGTGTTGCAACATCATTTTTTGTTTCACAAACGTGGCCTAGACTCATTAAGCACTACTAGTATGTTGATGAATTCTATACTATCTTAAATTATTATACCTTGAAGGCTACTTATTTAGCAATTTTTTTTCATAGCAGATAGAGTTTTTCTTCTTTTTGCCTGAAAATGAAGTATTTACAGAACAATATGTGTAATAAATGTATTTATTTTAAACTGGCTTTCTTAAAGTCGTCTTCTATTTTTAGCCCTGCCCAATTATCGTTGCTAAAGAAAAGAGGTTCTGGAGACTAGATTTCTGTAAGAGCTCAGGGCGAAAGCATCATATTTTCTTGCTCTTCCTTGGATTTCATCCAAAGCCAATTCTGTTTAATCTGCCTGCTGCTGCTCTGGAAGTGACATCTGTTCAAATTTACACTCTTTATCATGGTTGACATGTTGTTTGTGTGTCTGTTTACCCCAAGCCCTTGTTCCAACTGCCTCTTGCAGATAATTTGTGATTTTTTCCTTCAGTCTATCACAGGTTGCTAGGCATTGAATTGCTGCATATGGAGCTTTGCTATTATTTTTTATTTCTTTTCCTCAGCTTTGCAATTATGTTTTGAAAAACAAATGAGAAGTCTAGATGCAATGTGTGTATCAAGAAATATACTGAAGAAGGGTAGATGAGAAGGGAAGGGGTGTGGGGGATGTGGCACACAGGAGGTACGTTTACATAATAACCTGATAAGGAGCCTAGTAAAGTGTGGACTCTGATATCTATACATCTTTTCTGTAAAATAAATATTGCTTTGTAATTTTGGCTGCAAAAGTAGTCATAGGTCAAACAGCTAAATCCAGGCCATAGTTTTCTGATGTGTGGTTCATATAAATTTACATGTATATAAAATATTTTGTATTGTGAGAATTCAATTATAATTAATTTGATCTTAAAAGTTATGAGATAGGCTTTGAATCACAAGCGTTTATCAAAAATATTCACTCTGAATACTTGAATATTCCTTAAGTTTTGGCTAAATGTAGGTTTGCATTTTCAAATTTCCCCCCAAAATTTGCAATAATCAAATTATTTTTAAAAATAAAAGTAAAATTCATATATGAGATTCTCTGTTGGTTCGCCCAGGAATGGGATTTAAGATGGATGAAACTTACAGGGGAGATGACAAGAGCTGTCACCTTTATGTACATGGGGAGAAGAATCTCTCTGTAACAACCCAATTTCAATACAGCACTACTAGCACCATGCAGAGCCAAAAATAACTGTGAGACAATCTTAAATTTCATAATTGTGGAGCACCACAAGATGAGTAAGCTTTTGGAATGGGGGGTGCAGGGAAAGTGATGATCACTGTCCCCACAATCTCACAAAGAACAAAATGTTTATATTCACGATAGTATATGTTGAAGGAAGTGCTCAAATGTACAAAAATAACTTAAATTGAAAACAGATGTAATTTTGAAATACCAGAGAATGAATAATTAATAAGCAAGATCAGCAGAAATTTAAAATATTTGGAGCTGAAATGCATAATGAAAACATACAGAAAGATTCAAATATATTCCTTTGTTGGTCTTTGGTGCTATAGAAATGATCATGTAAATGTTTCCCACATTCTAAACCAATGTGCTCTCCAGTTGGTTTTTGTTTTGTTTCAGTTTTTTTATTCTGATTTCTTTAATTATGTGTTCTTAACCAGGACAACTAAAAGCTAAAACATGATTTAATATTTTACATAGAAGATCAGTTAAAACTATTTAACTGTAAATAATTTCTTGAAAGAAAAATGTGCTACCTTTACTGAAATCATCCAAAATAACTGTATTTAATCTTCCCTTGTCCTACTGTCCTAGAGTTTCAGTGAACCTAGTGTAAAAATGGGGTCTGAACTATTCCTAAAAATTAGGATATATGCTCATTAACTCTTGCAACAGCTCTCTAAGACAGTAAAGCAGAGAAACAGCCATGCACAGAGGATGGTTACCATAGGCAGGGTGCTCACACAGGGCTGCACAGAGACACAAATTGTCCCCCACATGTTGACTTGCTCTTTTTAACATGCGTCCATCTCGATCCCATCCCATGATTCTGCCACATGTGCCTGCTGGCTGCTTGTAACAAATAGGAGCTGACACACCTCTGAGCCAGATATGCACACAGCATGACCCATCTGTAGGTTATGCCTTGCTTCTACCGGATGACAAAAGACTAGTTGAAAGAGACAGTGAAAATAGTACATTTTTTTAATATATTCCTACAGAGATAGAAATCATATTCCTGCCATCATGTTCTCTTCCTTTCCAGTGCTACTGTTCTCCCTTCTGCATACTTAAAGCAGTGTCCATATGAGACATGCACCTCTGTCACGGAGGAAGCGATTTTATTTCTTAATCACTTCACAGATTTCAATCTTTGTTTTATGATTTGCACAGAAATTCTGTTGCGTGTCATGGTTGGATTCTTGCCTTCATTTCTGTGTAGTAGTTGCTGTCTATTAGTGTGAAATGAGAACATCTCTCAAGATGTGTTGATGAAAATTGCTATTGGCTATAATTTCTGTATCTGCTTNTGACATTCTGTGATTCTGTGAAATTCAGACATGCACTACAAAATACTGAACAGCAAGTCCTAGGGATCAGAAAGTCATCAGGTGACATTGAAAATGGATAGTCAAGCAATTAANACTTAAAGCAGTGTCCATATGAGACATGCACCTCTGTCACGGAGGAAGCGATTTTATTTCTTAATCACTTCACAGATTTCAATCTTTGTTTTATGATTTGCACAGAAATTCTGTTGCGTGTCATGGTTGGATTCTTGCCTTCATTTCTGTGTAGTAGTTGCTGTCTATTAGTGTGAAATGAGAACATCTCTCAAGATGTGTTGATGAAAATTGCTATTGGCTATAATTTCTGTATCTGCTTTTTCTGGTAATAAACTCTCCATAATAAACTTAGGCCTGTTGCCAAGAATATTCCTACGTTCATCAGGCTGATATCTTCCAAAATTCTTAAGAAATCACAAGAAGGATCTTGCTATAGCACAGAAGTGTTTCTTAAGGTTTTCTGAAACTTTTCCATTGAAGTTGCTCCAATGGAGGACACTGTGGCGAGCTTCCGTTTCCAAAAGAAGTTAAATACAGGGAACACAAATGTATTTCAGTAGTCAGAACAGTTTGTGCAGAACATGCTCACCNTTAAAAAAAAAGAATTAAAATTATCTTTGTCTTTGGCCTATTATTTTCCTATTGATAGACATTTTTGTTTGTTTGTTTTTGCAAATCCATGACTGCTTTGCTAGTGATACCACATCATTCCACCTCAGAATCATTTGAGCTAAGGTCAGCATTTGCTGTTCTTTTCTCTTTTCAACTCTCCACACATTGTATATTTTTATCATATGCTTATGAATCAGTTGTTTCCACATGACTTTCCTTGCAAGCTTCACCAGATTTGTGTTACTGAGATATTTGATTTTTCCCCTTTTACTAGAAGTTTATTTTACCGTGTATATTCTGTTAGATCTGTTGAGTTCTTAACCAAGGATGGATGTAAAATCCTTACAAGAGCAGCGTATGTGAGCTAATGAATTGTTGACGTTTACACAATCTATTTGATGGATTTTACTGTGTGAAAATTTACTCTTTCATAAATGGGATTTGAAGAACTTTATGAAAGCAGAAGTTGTGTTCATCTGCTATTGTTCTATTTACATTTTCAAACCAGTAAAATAACACAATTCTGCTTATTACAGCTGACTGGCAAATATCCAGCCTTGCTTTGGACTCTTTTACTAGAAACCAGTGACTAAGACAGAGCTAAGCTTGCTGTCTGACTGTTGGTATTTAGAATCATACAATCTTAGCATTCTTTTGGTTGGAAGAGACCTTTAAGATCACCAAGTCAAACTATTAACCCAGCACCGACAGGTCACCACTACCATGTCCCTCAGCACCACATCTACAAATCTTTTAAATCCCTTCAGGGATGGGGACTCCAGCACCTCCCTGGGCAGCCTGGGCCAGTCCCTGACCACTCTTGCAGCAAAGAAATTCTTCCTAATGTTCAATCTAAACCTCCCCTGGTACAACTTGAGGCCATTTCCTTTTGTCCTATTACTTGTTCCTTCGGAGAAGAGACCAACCCCACCTTGTTACAACCTCCTTTCAGGTGGTTGGAGAGAGCAACAAGGCCTCCCCTGAGAGAAACAGCTCCTCTCTCCCTGAGAGACAGCTGGGCTTGATTGCCTGATTGTCCTTTCAACTATGACTTGGATTTTTTTTCATTGGGATTTTTGTTCACTAGGTATCTAGAGTGGTAGGTCTCCTTTCAAAAGCTAGATGGATTGTAAGCAGAGAAGTTTTTTCCTGGAGCATATTTTTAATAGCCCAAATTTAATGGCCCCAAAAGGTTTCCATACAGAACTCCTTCAAGTCAACACAAGTAACATGCAACTGCCATCGACAAACCAGTTAAACTGAAATGGAAACACTGAGACTAGATACACTTCCCTTGTTGTAGCACATTTATCTCTTTTTCTACTAAAATTACTGTTTACCTAACAGTTTATCTAGAAACAATAGTGGATGTCTGGTTTTATGAAATAAGTGTGGGTTTTTTGCATGCCTCAATTAGAGAACTGTACAGACATCTAATTTTTCTGCTGCTTCAAAAACCTGCTGCCCGAACACTTAATGAAGTCTTATTTTATCAATATATGGATTTAATTAGTTTTTCTCTTTTTGCATGGCAAGGGTTTGTACTATGCCTGCAAGTTATATTCCTTGATTATTCTTCTTGCTGGTTTTATTATTTTTCTGAAATGGGGTGTAGGATGGGAAGGAAGGCAGCATTAGCAAGTGGATGCATTATAGGGCAGAAAAAGATTTGAAGGCAAACCAGATGTATATGTAATCACATTGATTACTCATTTTTGCTCCTCCTCCTTCTACATGTTGTCCTTTATATGACATAGAGACTATATTAGTCTTTATTAGAGTCATTTGCCTTTTAAGCTGACTCTCAGAGTAGGCTGAATATATATATATATATCTCATTGTACAGCATGAGATGAGTAGATTTTTATCCTATGTAATTACAGCATATTCATATTAGCATTTCTCTCTTCCTAATTAAAAGGAAATTCTTCCTATCAGAACTTCCAGATGAGCTGCTTTTGGGATACAAACAAGAGCTGACATCTTCAATTTTGCTTTTGTAGTGCAGAAAAATAATTTGTCTTGATTGTTCCATGTTATTTGGGAGAAAATTCTGGAATGTGTTGCCGTCAGCACTGATACGGGGTCAGAGAGAGCTTGTAGGAAAATGCTGCAAGTTTGTTAAGAAAAACTTTTCTTCTCCTCTTATTATCAATATGGGACAGTTTCGGTAAGTTGTTAAGTAATAAGAAAAAACAACCCACCAATTATATTATGAATTTATGACCAGTGTGTTTGAAATAGTCACTTGTTTCAAATTATTGCTTACCTTTTGTTTTATGGAGGGTCTGAGGTACCACTGTTTTCACCTCTAGGGAGAAGGGTAATTAACCATAGTCCCTTACTTAGGAAAATGTAGCTTTATTCTTCTGTCTTGCAAAGTTTGATTTCTCTAACATTATAAAGTAAGCTGCTAGCATAAAAAGTATGCAAATATCTCACCCAAAAATCAGCTGTACTCCTGTCATCAGTGCTCCAGAAACGACAAGAGATTCCCCTTGGCCTGAAGCAACCTGCTGCCATCATGCCTTTCAAAGGCTTCGCTGAGCAGCCAAAGGGGGACAGGCTCACTTAACCATTAATGACAAATGCTCTGAGGAAAAACCATAAAACTACTTTTTAAGCTTTCAGAGGAACTCGGTGCTCTCCCTTTGCTGGGGTACAATTGTTTGGTAACGCAGCTCGGTGTGTGATGTGAGGCTAATGCAGCGTTTATTGACGTGAGACTTGACTCCATGATACCAGTCAAACTGAATGGCCTCCACTACCTGGGCTCTGGGCTATTTCTTTGGGGAACCTGCTCCAGCTGGTGCAGGCTGGTAGGGCCAACTCATGAATGTTTGGTTTAATGAGCCTTTTCAGTGCAATTCCTTCTGTTCTGAAATCACTGATTTCGTTTATCTTTGGTGTTACTAATATCTCAGAATATTTCTTCTGAAGTATTATGAGAGTGAACAAAATTAGGTGTGTACAAACTGATGGCTTGGAAGTGTGCTTTCATGGTCTCCTATTTGCAGTTTCCTGGTTAGGCAACAGGACTTAACATACGTAGTAAGGTTATTGGCACATGGTGGGGCAAATGCCACTTGTATCAAAGTCTCTCTGTATATATATATATATAAAAACATAAAGGCTTGTAGTGTTCTCCTCAAATGAGCTTGTGTCCAAACACTTTTTGTTGTTTTGGGGTTGTTTTGTTTTTTCTTTCTCCTATTAAAATTTATCTGAAGAAATTTATTGTATGTTAGATATAGGTTAATGTGGAATAAGCAAAGCATAATTGCACCTGATGTCTCTTAGCTGAATAGATGTATGCAAAAAATGTTTTCAGTCTTTCTTTCCTAAATTATGCCATCTATTGTGGAACAGTCACTAAAAGTACATACAGCAACCTAAATTCTACCTACAAAGAGAAATATACTCTCTAGTATGTTAGTCACAGAGATTCCTACCTGATTCTTCCTTATTTAGGATAGAATTCAGTTCAAGCATTGAAAGCTTTCAGAAAGGAGACTGATTCAGACTAAAGTTTAGTCATTAATCAGTATTTTGAAACCACCTCCCCCAAAGTTAACCTTATTCATTTAAGTAGAAAGTGAAATTTAAAATTGCTGTTCTCACTGTACCTAATAACCTTTCAATTTGTTTTAAAAAAAATATTATAATGAGTCTAATTTAATGGAATTTCTTCTATATTAGAGCATTCTAATGGAAGCTCAAAATAGAAGGAATAGCAGTTGTAGTATTTCTAGAAGAAATGGAGCCAGAGGTGTTATGTCACATGTTCTTAGATTAGTGTATTTTCAGTGGCCACACGATGTGAACTACCTTGGTAAGTCACCATTACTTTCCACTGTTGCCTCATAGTTTCCTATGTTTCATTTTTCATGGTGTGTTTAGCTTTTCAAGATTAAAGGTAGTCTTCTTCATCTTTCTGTCATATCTTCCTAAGCAGAGGGGAAATTGGAGCAGACAGCTTTAATAACTCAACATGCAGTGAGGAAGCTGGGCACAGGCAGAATATAAAAAAGCAATCTAAAATTCAGCATCCTAAGTGCCTGGAGCTTGAAAATGACGAAGGTGTTATAACATAATAATGTCTTTTTGGAACCAGTTTGGACTAAAAATAAGGGAAGAACCTACAGCTCAAGATCTGTGGTAGATTATATTGCTTTGTGGAGGGTAGTCTGTTGTACTTGTGTATTGGAAGTATCTGAGAGAAATGCACTTTCTTCACACAAGTAGTCCCAGCTTAACTCAACAAATCTAAAGGTCTGGAGGATACCAGGATAAGTTTGGAAATATATAAAGTTATATATAATAAGGAATAGGAATATCAGTTCTTTAAAAGACAGAATATGACCTGTATCACCCAGAGCCTGTGTGGTGGGTTGAACTTGTCTGGATGTCAGGTGCCCACCAAGCCTCTCTATCACTCCCCTCCTCAGCAGTAGGGGAGAGAAGGAGAAAAAGGTGTGTGTGTGGGAAAAAGTGGATCATGATAAAAGCAGTTTAATAAAACAAGAGCTGGGAGTGGAAGCCAAGTTAAACACATGATTTATTCTCTGCTTCCCATCAGCAGGTGATCTCCATCCACTTCCCAGGAAGTGAGGCTTCAGTAGGTGAAGTGGTTGCTCTGGCAGACAAACATCACACTAGCGAGTGCTCCCCCCTCCTCCCTTCCCTTAGCTCTTACTGCTGAGCAGACATCCCATGGTGTGGAACATCCCTTTGGTCACTTTGGGTCAGCTCTCCTGGCTGTGTCCCCTCCCAAGACCTTGCCCACCCCCAGCCTACTGTGTTGGAGAGACACCTCGATGCTGTGGAGCACTGCTCAGCAGTGGCCAACACACTGGAGTGTTACCAACACCTTTCTAGGTGCCACTGCCCAGCCCAGTGAGGAAAATGAGCTCCATCCCAGCCAGACCCAATACAACCCATCATCAAGGTTCTTCTAACTTCAGCTGAGCCTAATAAAAACACTTGATAGAATTGACTCAATTTCTGGATTACTTACTGCAAATGAAAGCCGTTAACTTAATTTATATTTTTATTTTGTCTGAAAATTGATATACTCCTGGAATATATATTTTGTTTCTCTACTCTGAAATGTTACAGTTACAATCCCAAACATTTCAACATAGGACAAAATAAACATAATTTACCTTCTTGTGATAGTTTCACTATTATATCATCTGCAGTTAAAAATTTAATTAAGACTTTTGAAATAATTTATGCAGGAATATTTTTTTTCAGCTTGCATTTTTTTGGAAAAAGTTATTTCTAGATATATATTAAATAATACCAGTTAATGTGATTCTATCAAGTACATATATAATGGAAATAAGCAAGAAGAGTAATTTAAGCTATCATACATCATCATTTCAAAAGTTATATCCACACTATATCATTAAATATGAGAATACAAAAAGTAAAGTGCACGGTGTATGTACGCAATTATTCAGAAAATTCAGCAACTAAAAGGGAAGTTGCTAGAGGGTGTAAAAATCTTGCTGTAGTAGGAATATTAACTTTAATCTCATTGCAGCTGGGGAGCAGGAGGGTACATGCCACATTTCTCAGCCCAGTGTCTGACTGGGACTGGAGCTGAGCAAAGGCTGTGCCCTTTGGTGACAGGATTAGATCTGGTCTATAACAGAGCCATTTCCTCTAGGAAGATATATTAAAAACTTTTGAACCAATTGAAAATAGACTTATGCAGCTTGATCCCTTGGCCTCTAGAGCTGAGGTTTCTCTCTCAGTCGTGTTTACTTTCTCACCTACAAACTGGAAGTGACTGGTTAATAAACATTAATAGAGCTGGTTAATAATAGTGCCATTTTATTTCTGGTAGGCTCTATGTAACACTCTAAGATAACAACACTGAGTATCCCAATGGTGAGAGTTTTGTCAGTCATCTATTACCCAGCTTCTTAAGAATGGGTGCTTCATTCATTTTATGCAATTTGCATACAAATAGCTGCATAATAATTTACTGTGCTCCCTCCACATCTGCCTGTTCTGCAGAAATTTCTGTTACGAGGTACTTAAAGCAGAAGTTTTTATTTTGTTGTTTAACCCTACTCAAACTGGTCTTTTACTGTAAGAAAAAACTCCCTAAGCTACTGTAAAAAGGATACAATGATGTCCTGTAAATCAAGAAGGCAATTGCACATGCCCATATAAATCTTTACTACGTATATATTTCCTCAGTTGTGTCCCCAGGACTTAGTTCCCTTTAGGCCTGATGCAAAATGTGAACAGGATGCAAGAAATGTTTACTGGAATTCATACTGTGTTAGGAAAACAGTGAAGGTGAGAAGTGCCTGCAGTTAAGAATTTGTTTATAACTGACTTTATTATGTATTTAATGATCATAGTGTTAAAAGGAAATGTTATCAAAGATATGATTCTATATGATTTCGTATGCATGCAGAAGTGAGTGAAGATGAGGGACAGAAATACCATGGGAAAAGCTTTGGAATGAACTAGTAAAAAAGTGAAAAACAGACTGAAAAATAATTTTCCAACTGTTACTGACATTAATAAATTTGAAGACCTTTTTTTCATTTAATATCAGACTGGATGACTTTGTTAAACTTGAAATATTTTAAAATAGACATTTTTTAATAATGACATTCATAGATGAACTGAAACTCTGTGATTAAAAAGAACTCTGGCCTTTTTATTTAGCTTTAAAAGTTGATAACTTATCTCTAAAGATTTATTTTAGGACTTCATAGCTTAATGAAGTTTAATTGAGATTATTTTCATTCTTGCATATTGAAGGTGTCTAAATCTAACCCAAGTTGAACCACTTATTATGAATTCTCATGTTACTTTCTTAGTTGTTCCACACAATCTATTGAGTATTTGGTGGGAGGGTACAGATACAGGTTGAGGTATGATAAGATTAGATGACTTGTAAAATCCCATTCACTTTAAGGTGTCTGCCCAAGGCCTGAACTTAAATTCATTTCATGTGTTGACTGTTTCCATCATCCTAAGCAGAAGTTTATTAAGTCCCAAGAGTATTACTAATTGTTAATCGATTTCAATTTTGTTTGATTAATTTCATTTTTCAGTAGGTACTCTATTCTTGTTCTCTTGCTTTTTCTTTGCAAATGTATTTTTAATTTGCAATCCTATCGACCATATTAAACTGTCTTCATAGTATAAGCAGTTAATACCTCATAGTTTCCTCCATAAATCAATCAGACCATCTATCCCACTCATTTCATATTACGTAGTCATTTGCTTTAGTTTAAACAACTAATTTCATTAACTGGAAGCCATTTGTTCATGTTCCCTACTGCTGCATAGCACCAAATGAAACCAATGCATAGGACAGATAAACACATCAAGCTGTGCAGTGCAGGGGAAGTAAAGGAGAATCTAATGCAGCTGCCATCAGACTGGGAGGTTCTCTGAAACAGAGATTGCACAGTAGTGACTGTTTCTTTCCTTTCACGACAGCTTAGTCCAGGATAGGTTTTAAAGGTCTGAGTGTAACCTACAATCTTGTGATTTCCAGAACTGTGACTATGCCAAACTGTTCTGTCACAAACTGGAGTTTGCTGAGTCATGACTGTGAAATTTCTGAGTCACTTCTTTGGATGTTGCTGTGTAAGAGTGACTGAGTGTGATTTCTACCTACTTTGTTTCTAAACAGCAAAACTGATTTTGTGATGTTGTGTAAATCTTCAGTTTCTCAGTTACCACTAGAGCAGCTGGTTCCAAACAGAGAAACCTTTTGACTGTGTCATTCTTAAAAGTACATGGTTTATATCACATTAAACTCAAAAACTCAAGTAAAAAATCAAACATGTTGAGGAAAAACATAAATAATTGGAAATGCAGAAAGGCTCAAATCTTTCCAGTGATGATCTTGTGCTTTTTGTTCAGCCATTCTGTTGTCTCCTAAAGGCTGATGCTCCACAGACATGCCTGGAAGGTGGTTGATTTACCATGGAATTTGCACAGTATCTGGATGCAGTGGTCTTGCTGTCACCTGCCTCTCGTGTCTTGTCCCTTGGACTTTGCAAGCTCACTTTTTCTGATCTCACTAGACACAGGTTGTACAGAAAGTAAATGAAGGTAGCTGAATGCTGATCCTCTTTTGTTTGATCTCTTCTAAAACCGCAGCTCAGTTCATCACACTCAATAGTGTCACAGTTACTGTCTCAGTAAGATTAATTTCTTACTCTGCTTTCAAGAGTATTCTTCAACCCCATTGCAGATAAATGTAAAAAAATTTAATATCCAACTTAAGGTTAATGCCTCTACATAAGCATTATATTTCTGTCCAATAAGTCTTTACCCTACCATTGTTACAAATGACAGCAATATCATAAATGAAAGACTTATTTTCAGTGTATCTGTTTTATGTCTGATTGCTTCACACAGCAACTAAGGAGAGGGAGATGTTTGGAAAGAAATGTGTTTGTAAAATCACAAAATTTGGCAGAATGAGTCAAGGGCAGATGTAGTATTTGAAACTACTTTTATTTCCCTTTTTAACTGACTAGTTGTAAATGTGGAAATGTCTCATTAAAGAAAAGCACAGTAAGTGATCAGCAAAAAAAACCAGCAGAATCCAGATTCACTTACTCTTTCTGTTGTTCCTTATGATCTTGTTTGTCTTTGTCTCTCTTGTCATGATGAGTACAGAAATGAATGGCCTAATTAAAGCTGAAACGGAGTGAAGAAGTTTCCAGGAATGCATTTCCATACAATCTGTAACATTGCTAGAATTCTCTTAGCTCATGTAATAATATTTACCTCAGATAAAGGCTATTTTGATTTTATTTTTTAACAGGATCTTACCCTAAGTGATGTGTTAAAGATTGTATGTAATGCTGTACTTCCTAAAGCTTTAAGGCCTCCACTGTGCCAGGAGTGCTGAGAAATTTCAGGTGGCTTATGGAGAAGAAAAAAGTCTAGTTTGGGGCAGTAAATGCAGAATGACTTGTGTCTGTCATCAATGATGCAAATAGAATTTATTTTGAATCCTGAAGACAGCAAGCACCACAATAAAAGAATTTACATTTTTATGTAATGACTAGAGATACTGGAAAAGGAGTCTTTATCTTTGGAAAATTTACCCTTCTCAATGAAAAGTCCAAATCTGTCAAAAAGTCTGGCACAGGACTTTGGAAATATCTCTGTAACTTTTACAGAGATTGATAGGTGAACTTGGTAAAAGGTACGCTCTAGAAAGCATAGTGCATAGGAGAGAATCAAGGTGAGAAGAAATCACATTGCAATGTAGCAAAATATACAAAGAAAAGTAAACTTCAAAAAAGAAACTTCAGATTTTTATGGGAGCATTCCATTTCTGAATATCTGATTTCCCAATTTTGTCTTTCTGGAGACCTACAGATACTTGGGTAAATTTGACTTTTTAGACACATTTCTGCAAAACATTATGTTATATTTTTTTTAATTTTGTGTTTTAGAGGATAAAGTAGTTACAGGTTGTTTCTGCTTAATGATGAGGAGTAAATTACATCAGTAATGAAATATTAGCCAAAGGGGACCAAACATATTTCTCGCAGATCACCTCATTAGCTTGTTTCCAAAATATGTTCACCAGAGTGAAATTGCAGCATGTGACTAGCTCTAGTGACAAACATCTGTTGTCGTAGCTCCAAAAAGGCTTTAGGGAGTGGGTAAAGACAAACAGTTCTTATTTAATCAGGTTAAATGTAACCTGAGAGACATTTTTTGTCGTTTGTGGTCTTGTCCTAATCTGCCATTATTCCTTAAAAATTACTTGTGGGGTTAAGTTTCTCTTTAAAGTTGCATGATCTTTCAGTAAATTAATGATTTCCATTTGCTCTGCAATGATTATAGATGCGGTGGCTGCTGATCATCAAACAAAATCAACCAACCAGCCAAACTTGTCTGTACTCCAAAAAAACACCCAGAGGACTGAGTAGTCCTGTCTTAAAAACAAAGAAATACTGTATTTCCAGAGGACAATGTAGAGGAGTAAAACTTAGCTAAATTTTTAAAACCATTCATAACTGATGATGATAAAAAGGAGGCAAACGGATTGAACAAGAAGGCTGGGGAGGGACTTTTCACAAGGGCCTGTAGTGATAGGACGAGGGGTAATGGGTTCAAACTGGAAGAGGGCAGATTTAGATTGGAAATTCTTCATTCTGAGGGTGGTGAGACACTGGAACGGGTTGCCCAGGGGTGTTGTGGATGCTCCATCCCTGGAGGTGTTCAAGGTCGGGTTGGATGGGGCCTTGAGCAACTTGGTCTGTTGGGAGGTGCCCCTACCTATGGCAGAGAGGTTGGAACTAGGTGATCTTTTAGATACCTTGCAACCCAAACCATTCTATGATTCTGTGAACGTGGGTTTTCTGTGCATCCAGGTGATTTGCTGTTTTCCAGTCCTGAACATAAGGATGTGTTCAACTACTTGAATATTTTTCAAATAGTGATCTACAGCAGCAACACAAGTTAATTGGGCCAACTGGACAGAATTAATTTGTTTTGCCAAAATAAATTCTCTTAATTCCTAAATATATTATATTTCTAATACCTGAGAGCTATGGTGTCCCTGTTACCAGTGAAGCATTAGGACTGCATCAGATATGTGACTCCTATAATTTGCCAATTTTGTGCATTTGGAGTTACAAAAGTGGTAGGTGGATATTCACCCCTTAGTGAGAGCTTTCCAAGTGTAATGGAAGCCAGGTCTGTGCAAGAAATCCCTGGAAATATTCATAAAAAGAGAAAAAGGGAATTTCTGTAATAAAGGACTCAGGGAAAGAATCCTCTTTCTGGATTGTCTCCATTACTAACACCTGGCATGACTTCAGTTCTCCAGCCCTGGGGGCAAGCACAGTGTGTCTCTCCCTGACTCGGAGGCAGGAGGGTTTCCAAATCCTACTTTGTCGTAGGGGAAGCAAGAGGTGGATTTGTCTGAAAAGGCTTAAATGTGGTATTCCATTGATCTCATTGATATTTAGAGAGAAATCTGTCTGTAGGATAAGATCTCTGTGGTCACACTTCACTGCCTCTTTGGCCAGGGATCAGTTTCACTGTTTTTGTTTTCAAGAAGGATTTCTCCTTGTTGCTTTAGAGCATATCATCATGTCAATAGCAAATGTTTACCCTCTTTTTTTTTCTGTACTGGAGATTAACAGTGTCTTCCCATATTTCTAGTTATGAGCAAATAAATACCATGGTTTGTTTTTTTTTAAATGTGGTTTTCTGTTTATTACCAGAATTATTTAAGTGAAAATCATGAAGTTAGATTTTTTTTTTTAACATATGCGGCAGCGTGAATTGGAAATTTGTACTTAGCCATTTCATGGTGTGTTGGTATGTCTGTCTGTATCTGTACTCGGTGAATTTGGCTACAAAATGTTTGGGTTTTATTGGTATGTCTGTTTGTGTCTGTACTCAGTGAATTTGGCTACAAAATGTTTATTTTTTATCGCATGATAAGATACTGAAAACTTCACAAAATGTGATAGATTTTAAGGTTATGAAAGGTACCTTTCAAGCACCCAAGTTGCTTCTGTGAGGTTTAAAATTCTTGGTACTTAATGTGAACATCCTTAGATCACTAGTAATATTAGATGTAAATGGACATCGTATTGCTTTTCATCTAATTTTTCATTCCAGAAAACATAGAAAGGAACACCTAAATATTGGAAGCTAAAAAAACATAAGTAGCATAAGAATTGAGTAAGAGTATATCAAATGTGCCATTCTCAATTCTTCTCACAAAGTTTTTTTCTTCTTCTGGAACTCTGTTAGACTTTTAAACCTGCCTTTTATTTCTTGTCTTGAGAACTAGTTTGCGGTAAATGAAGTGGGATACACTTGAGTGTATCCATTTGGCTTTTCTGAAATCTGCTCTAATTTTTAATGACATTTTCAATGGTTACTTGATTTTTGATTATAAGAAACTGTCAATTTATGAGGATTAAAATATATTCAATTTTACCAGCAATGCAGGCTGTGAAAAACTACTTGCAAATGTCATTTTGGGTTATGTTCCTTTAGAAGTCTTTTCTTTCTGATAAGTGCTATATCAGCTTCATGTGTAAGAAGAAAAGATTGCATCCAGTCGTCCGTTAAGTTAATTACCAATATCTATTCTCGAGGGGAAAGGGATCCTCTGGGAGATACTTCCATCTATTTTCTTTCATAAAGAAATACATTTTTGATGCAAAAACTCAAGGTTAGAATCATGAATTTAGGTGTAGATCTCTCTTTAAATTTCTGAATACTTCTACCTAGAAAAAGGCATTTATTGTTAAATAAGTCCATCAACTTCATAAGATACTGTTTTTCAGTTTTAAGTTAAATGAAGTACTAGTGGTTGCTTGCCATACCCTTTGTAGTAAGAGAAAATGTAAAGAATACTACCTGCAAACAATCAGATGTTGGACAAATTTATCTGTCCTGAAGCAGGATGGGAACCTTGCATACCCATTCTCAGTCCTGCCCTGTTTTCTGTCCCCTCCACAAATGATGTGTTGCAAGATAGAGACACATCACAACTGATTTATTCATGATGCCACCTGGAGCTTGCAATTTTGACTTATTATTTTTAGCTTGATGCACCAGATTACAACCAGGTACCTTTTATTAAATGTCTTTTGCCAGTCAGGATATTAGGCAGAATGGTGTTACTACCTGGTCTTTCTCCAAGATTTTGAAAATTGGTGTATAGTTTAAGACAGCAGCTGTATGGACCATTTAGTAGGACCTTGTAGTAGCTGTGATGTAATGGACTCTCATCATTTTCACCTAAGCTGTCTTGGTTTGTTCAATTGGACCCCAGTCTTGCAAATACTTATGAGGCAGATCATTTACAATAGTTCACTGCTCTATGAAGGACTAGGTTCAGAGACATTTTTCCCATATTATTGTTTCCTTATGCTTGTACAAGATATATCAGAATGATTTTTTTTCCCCCCCTTTTTTCCTTTTCCTCCATTTTAGGTGATGCTTATAGCCCTTTTCAATAACAGATTTCAATATAATCACAAACCATCATTTCTTCATTAACAGATTAGGTCACTGAAGCACAGTAGGTTAAACAACTTACCGAAACAATAAACCAAATTACTACCAGAACTGGCAGGCACTGGGGGTTCCATGAGCTGGCACCTGCAGTCACTAGGCACAGGTGTCCTCTTCTTATTGTACAGGATAAGATATAGAATTCTGACTTAGACACTGCAGAGAATGCAGTTTACAAAATATGGATTTAGATTTTAGATTTACAGTGGGTACATCATGACTGTTTTTGTAGAGAGGAAGAAGCAAAATGTTCAACATAAACCCTCAAGTTTGGAATATGAGTCCACGTGTTCTTTTCCCTCTGGTTAATCCAATTAGAGAGTTATTTTTTCTGTAACTCCATTCAGGAGTGCTTTTTTTTACGAGTAAGCAGACTGTGTTCATTGTCTAGGCACTTGTTGTATTTCAGCTCTATTAAGAGATTAAAGAATAAATTATTTTTAGTGATTGTAGCTAAACTCTAGTGAAGATTTCATATACAAGCAGAATCTTAGTGTTTCCCTCAGCTTTCAGTATCTTTGTGTTTATCCAGCTGACCATACCAAATATGACAACTGTTACCTTCAAAGCAGTTGAAAAAGAAAAGAAATTATCTTGAAAAGGTGTCTCAGATACTCCAAAGAGTTAAACATGAAGTTTTCAAAAATAGTTTAGGCTGACTTCAGTGGGAGTTTTGTACACTTACCTGAGAAGACTAATTTGACGCTGCTTGAGTTGTTAGAAGGTTCAGTGTTAGTAAAATTACTGTCTTTGTTTTACAAATCAGTAAACCAGATCTTAGAGGATTCCAAGTTAAAACATTAAGAAGAGTAAAATGTTTTTTAGTGTCTGAATGTTCCTAAAATTAGGAGCTCTGAATATTTCCAAAATCAGGGGGATGCTTATTCTGAAAGTTTGTGCTGACTAAGCTTTTCAGTAGCTCATAGCTAATTAACAGCATAGCCTTGCTTTGAACTCAGCCCTATCCTTTATTCAAAGAGCTCCAT
>VYZX01028453.1:6422-43604 GCA_013401335.1 Brachypteracias leptosomus | reverse complement strand
ACGTGGTCTAGGCAATCCTGCTCCGGCGTGTGAGATTGGACTAGATGATCTTTCAAGGTCCCTTCCAATCCCTAATATTCTGTGATTCCGTGATTCCGTGATTCCATGAAATGGAGACTGAGAAGGCTGATAGTGAGGACCTGGTGGCCTCTGTTGATCTTCAGTGCAATTTTGTTTGGGCTATCTCTAGTCTAGTCTCACAGACTGAATGGTATTGTTAGAGAACTTTAGATGTTCTCAGGAACACATCTTTGGATTTGCTTTCAACCTAAAAAATATCCAGTCTGCATACCCCACAAAATCCCTGCAACACATACCAAAGCACAATAGGCAGGGACAATCAGTTTGCTTCAAATATACCTTCCTGGTCCTTAAAAATACTAAAAGAATTTATCTTACTTATACACAGAAGATTGCATATATTTCCTTTAATTGCAAAGGAAGGTGAATGCAGCAACACAGTTCAAAAAAAGGATATTCACACAAAAAGAAGTAGATATAAAATGGATAAAAACCCCCAATCTTAAATTAGATGGAACTTGCCATTTGTCTGAAAAAAAAAATAAAATTAAAATAAGTTCAGAAGACATAGAGATGGTTCAAAGTAATTTCAGGTCACATCATAAATCCTGCTCTAAAGTTTCGTGAACTTCATCACTCATAATGTCTGAAAAATGGAAACAAAAATTCCAATTACTTCAGTACAGCAGGAAGACACCAAATCAAGACTGTCTCAGATATTTCTATAGATATTTTGTTCTTAGATTTAATGTATAAGAATCCGAGGGTGGCTGGAGAGCAAATAGTCATTAAACAGCTGTATTTATTTGATTTTCTCCATCTGAAAATGTTCAGATTTTTTGTTCAGCTCCGAAAAATGCAGACTGAAGTGAGATCATACTGATCTATAATAAAATATTATAAAAAATTATTTTTTTCTTTTAAGAAATAAAAGCAAAGGGTGCTGACACCAAACCACTGAATCTTTTGGTCAGTTGAACTCTGGTTTTAAAATTTAAAAAATATTTTAGTTGCTTCTTTGCTTGCATTATTTTGAAGAATCTACATTTGATATGTTGGAAGAGCAAAACCTATAAGATAAAAGACCAGATTCATACTGTTACTTAGAGAGGAAGGATGCTTTGGCTGAGGAGAAGAGTAACAAAATTTTGTTTGTAGAGAATATTTGTCTTGAAACATTTGGAGGAGAACCTATTAATAAGAGGGCACATACAGACTTTATCTGTGCTATCTGAAAAAGTAGAAAAAGTACCTACAAGTACATCTACTTTTCCAATATCTTAACAACATACAATAAACGCACATATCTACATATTTTGCATAATAACCATATACATCTACTATGTACATTATTGCTATGCACTCCTTTGGTGTGGTCAATTTATATTTCATATCTTTTACCTAGGGATTTATTCTTGGGAAAAAAGGACTACTCAGTCCATTAGCTGATCTGAATTTATGATGATAAATCCCTTGATGTTCAGCCATGACAGGAATTACTCTGCTCTAATGAGTAATAAATGTGGATAAGTCATGTGTCCCTATGGATTTCTTGGCTAGAAATTACATTTAGAAGAAGGCTAATTGTCTAAAATTTATCCAAATTCAATACAAATTTTATCGCTGCTAATTGCCTTTCCAAGTTTTGCAGCATTAAAGGTATTTAAATGTATTTGTCATAGTACTTGTGTGCATGTGTAATGCTTCAGAATAGTACCAACTGCCATCATATTTAGGGATTTCAACTATTTCTGTAATCCAGCACTAAATCATTATGACTTGGAACACAATTTTCCATTTGTAATACCATAGCAGATCACGTTTTTAAAATTGTGCTAATGTTTCTATCATAAAATGTGTCTTTACTACACCTGTTTTGTAGTTCTGACATGCTTTAATTATTATGGCAGCGTTATAGCAGGAGATACTGTAATCAAATGACACCTGCTAGAGCTACTAGAGTTAAGGTTGTGTCAGAATTACTATGATAGACGCACTTTTCAGGTGTTTTCATGTCAAATGGTATAAATCACTCTAAGCTTGAACTATAGTACAGAAGGCTTCACACTTTTGAGTTCTGCATAAGTATTATGCAAGGTGGAGGAGAGATTATTATTATAGTGCTAACAATAAATACAGGATTGACAGGAGATGCTGCTGTACCTAAGTCTCTGTTCCCAAGATGCAGCTCCCAAGGCCCTTGCAAACACTGTATTTCAGATAAGTGTTATTGTTTAGGACTACTGTTCATTGTAAAAAATAAAATCTACGATGTGCTTAAGAGAGATGGTTCTATTAGGACGTAGGATCATCGTTTGTTTGACGAGTATATTCACTGCATACTAGAGATAATGTGGAAAGCCTATTGTGGGAAGTCTGTTACAATTAGGGTCATAAGTGTTCTGAAATACAGTGAACTTAAACTTTATGCTTTTATAATCATGTTTTCACTCAATTTTATGGCATATTTCTGTGCAGTCAAAGGAAATATGGAAACTTAACAATACATGGATTTTTACTGCACTAAAAACATCAATGCACCAAATTCAATTAGGATAGGTTAACATTTTTACTACTATTATAGCTATTCTGTTAAAATTGGGTAGGATTGTGGGGGTTTTTTCTTTTTGAATTGGCAGCTTTTGACCTTGCAGTAAAAATGATTGTTATGGGACAGAACTGACCCATTTGCTGACATAACTGGTTTTTTGCAGAGGTCAAGAATAAGCCAGTTTCTTTGTATTCTGAACTCCTAATACAAATGTAAGGGATGCAGAACCACAGGTCTTGAGAACAGGGAATGAGTTCCTGGAAGGGACACAGCTTGGTTTTGACACAACTGATACATAGAATGGTTTGAGTTGGCAGGGACCTTAAAGATCATCTAGTTCCAACACCCCTACCGTGGGAAAAGACACCTTCCACTAGACCAGGTTGTGTAAGGGCCTATCCAACCTGGGCTTCAATACATCCAGGCAGAGTATCCACAGCTTTCTGAGCAACCTGTTCCAGTGTCTCATCATCCTTACAGCCAAAAACTTCTTCCTAATGTCTAATCTAAATCTATCTTCAGTTTGAAACTGTTGCCCCTCATACTATCACTACACTCCCTGATAAAGTCTTTCCCTGTCTTTCCTGTAGGCCCCCTTTAAGTACTAGAAAGTTGCTACAACGTCTCCCCAGAGCCTTCTATTTTCCACGCTGAACAACCTGATTCTATCAGCCTGTCTTCATAGGAGAGGTGCTCCAGTCCTCTTCATAGCTCTCCTCTGGATACACTTGAATAGGTCTACATCTTTCTTACAGTGAAGGGCCCAGAGCTGGACACAGTACTCCAGGTGAGATCTCATGAGAGCCTAGTAGGAGAGAATCACCTCCTTCAACCTGCTGGCCACAGTTCTCTTGATGCAGCCTAGAATGTGATTGGCTTTCTGCACTGCATGCCCACATTGCTGGCTCTTATTCAGTTTTTCATCCACCAAGACCCCCAAGTTCTTCTCCTGTGGGCTGCTCTCAGTCCATTCATCACCCATCCTGTATTTGTGTTTGAGACTGCCCCAATCCGTACTGGTTGTGTGTTAAGATTTCACTTCTCTCAGTCTAGATTATGATCAGAGTCTATAAGGTTAAGTGAAACTAGAGATGGTAAAGAGAGAGAAATAAAGAGTGACTTACAAAATGGTGAAGAACAGAATAGTGGACTGCAACCTTCAGGTTGCCATCTCTGTGAAAGAGGTGGGCAGAGGCAGAGACATAAGTAGACCCTTTTCTGTCCACTCCCAAGTGCTCACACCTTGATGACTGGCACCCTAAACTTCTCATCTTCCAGTGCATCTGACCCTTTAGGCTGTTGTGTATTATTCACTTCTGTCCCCATTTGGGGTTGAGTATAACTGTATTGTTTAGATATTTTTGAGAAGTAATCTCCTTTGGCCTGTTCTCATAACTTCTCAGCTGACATCGAACTGAAGACGTAAGTTTTCTTACCACTCGCTTTACCAATCTGATTACCTTTCCTGCTGATTGAGGGGTGCTCAACCGGGCATTGTTTCAACCAATGAATAAAGTTTAATTTAAAGCATGGGAGAGTCCCTATCTGGTTGTTCCATTGAGGTAAACAGCACTTGCTTGCATGCTTAAGAATTGGAGTTAATCTAGAGAATGAAAGACGGAAAGGAAGCATGATAACAGTCTTCACAAGTATGCAAATGCCATTGTGAAAAGGAAGGGACTAATCTGTTTGCCATGTCTGTAACATATAGCACAAAGAGTAATAGGTTTACATTTCAGCAAGAAAGAATGTTGGATGTGAAGAGAAGCTTTTAAATACTAAGAATAATGAAGCATAGGGATACACAGTGGAGGCTCTAGAGTCTTCATCTGAGTACACTGGTGTAATATGATCTTATTTAAGGGAAAAGGAGATGGCCTAGATAATCCCTTCAGGCTTCTTTTGCCCTTCTTAGTAATTCTTTCTCAATGCAGCATGATTAAAAACAGTTTAGAAATGTGTATGCAATAAATGATACCTAAAAGTGCTTGAAACAAGAGCATTTGAGCCAAATATACATAAAGTGCTATGTTTTCCCAATACCTTCATTCCCAAATTCTTCTGTTTTTTCCATTGATGAAAAATGAGGGTGCTGCTATTGGCTGATCACTGACAATGTTCAGTGAGAAATTTTAGTTTAAAATAATTGTCAAAATATCTCAATCTCAGTGATGAAAAAGGTGCAGGTGTGCTCTGTGTAACTGTGGAATGAATAATAACTACCCTACTTATAGACTATTTTTATACTTGTTTAGAATTTTTCAGTCAAGCTTCTGTATCAGACCACAGTTATTTCTAACAATAGTGGACTTCTTGTATTCCTATTTCTTTGGCCTTCTGCTTGCAATCTGTTCAAAATTCTGCCTCTTGTTTAATTTATTACTGTTTCTGCTACTCTCATATTACCCTTTACTTAGGCAACTGCATTGGCTACTCTAAAGCTAAGAATCAACTTCAAAATTTTATTGTTAACATTAAAGGCTCTTAAAACCTTTTCCCCTTTCTATTTGTGAAATCTGGTTCATGTTTATGGCCCCTCTCATAATTTATGTTTGGCTTCTGACCTGTTTCTCCTCCATCCCTACCATTTCAAAATATCAGACTTCTCCTCAATTATCACTGTTATTTTGGAAGTTTTTGCCTTTGCAGGATTCTACAGCTCAAACCCTTGGACTGTTTACCTGAAAAGTAAACCTTTCTCTTTTGCTTCCTGTGAGAAAACTAGAGAGGTGTGTTTTATGCCCCATTGTGCCATTTTCCTTTGTTATTTTTCTGTACTCTGATATCTACATGTCAGAGGCTATTGCACAACAAAGTAGCTATGTTTTCGAATATTCAGCTTATGCTGTTGTAGTTTTTATTATCCATAACTGTAATTTAATTAAATAAAGTTTTAAATGTTTTAAATGTAATTTTAATTAAAGTTTTTATCATCCATAATTGTAACTTGATACATACGAATACAAAAACATGGTTATCCTGAAGCTGTAAGTATCCTTTCATGAGATAATACCTTCAAAATTGAAAATTCAAGGATCAACATAATCTGGAGTAGGCAAATGAAGGAACCCAAACATAAAATTAGGGAGAAAGTTTATCACTTGGGAAAAAAAATTATTAAATAAACATCTAATTTATCATCATAAACCATAAGCACACAATGAAAAACAAAAAATGAAATAGTATTTAGCCTCTAGGTGATGATGATATATCAAACAGAGCTAAAGCAGAATGCTAAGAGGTTTTTTTAAAAAAAAAAAAATTCAGCTTGCTTCATATATCACTTTACATCCTATCTGGATATCAGTCAATATAGAAAGTTTCAGTGGACTGGATAGGAATTCTGAGCTAGGTGTAGCACTCATTAATGGAGGTTTGTGTGCTTTCTTCAAGGACATGAGCAAAAGATAATTGTGTGCCGTGGCAGCAACAGCTGCATGAACACCTCAGTCATGTGCCTCGCCTGCCTTACCTGTGCCTATTCCTTGAAAATGCAACCTTCTGGGCTGACAGCAATGGCTTCTCCTGATCCTCCTTCTTATCTCTTTTCCCAATTTTTTTTTGTTTGTTTATTGGGGGTTATTTTGGTGGCAACAAGCATCAAAAAATAAAAAATCCTATGATGTTATCTTGGAAATGGTAAAATTCAGTTTTGTTTACATTACTAAAAAGTTGTCAGATTGTGACGACATGTTTAAATTTGGTTTTGTTTCCCTTTTTTGAAAAATAATCTGAAAGACTTTCTCCTGTACTAATTTCAAGTCATGTAGTATTTTAACAGTGACACCATGCAGGGATTGCCCTTTACAGGCCAGACCTAGTCCCACCCATTACCCTGAGACCGTTTCACTGACCACATGTTAACAACCTAACAGGAGCACTACATAGCACAACTCCTGAAGCAGAACTGGAAATTGTTTGGGAGAAGAATAGTTTTTCTGGTCCAAAAAGTCACCGTCTGTCAATGGGTCATGCAGTACATTAGGCAGATCCATGGGCTGTGACTGGTTGTGCCGAGTGTCCCACGTACTCATTCCTGGCACAATTGCACACTACTGAAGACTTGTTCTGGTTTGGCCCCATAAACTTGAATGCCAGTCAGGGATCAGAGGTTCCCTTCTAGGGGTCATCTTTTTCCAGAAGAGAGTCCAGTTTGCATGCTCTGAGACAACACCATGATGCAAACCAGGACACAGTTAATGGGTACAACTAGAAAAGTCACTTCGAAATTTGTTTCCCACCCACACTAAGACACTAATGTAGACAATCCCAAACTGGGGCTGATTTTAACAGCTTAACTAGATAAGTTATCAAGTTTCAGTGCTTGGAAATATTTCTTGGCACACTTAATTTGCTAGCCTTCAGTTCATTTTTCTAAATTTTTCATCTATTTTGTGATGTCCCAAGCCATGCCACAAGTGAATGTATTGGGAAGCAGGCTTACACAGCTGCATAGCAACAGGGTTGCTTGATGGTCCATCTAAACCTGTCAGGAATGCAAGAGCTTACTGATGCAGCAACCTCTTTCTTAAATGAGTCACAGTTCCTCATTCAGACTATAGGACCAATATACACTTCTTTTCTAGATGGTATGATTACATTTATATGAACATTCACTGGAGGAAAGATTAAGAGTAAAAGAAATTTTCTGAAATTGTTGATAAATCTACAGAACAGCTACATCTAAAATGTAATTAATATGAACAAATAGTCTTTTTTTTTAGCTCTTGAATTATCTTGAACAGGTAATGGTAAACTGAATGTTTAATCATTTTTTTTTCAATAATTTGATCTCATTCAAAGAGTTTTTGGTGTTCTCGTCTAAATGTGATTTTATGAATATGGAAAAAATCTGGACTAATGCTCTAGTTTAGTTGTTCAATGCTGTGTATAATTCTGTGTCTAGCTTGGATTATATTTATATAGTCCAAGTATGTTTTTTTCTGAATCTTCTGATAGGTGCATTTAAATAGAGATATTTTGAAAATTATTCTGCTTTCTTTAGATATGCACTATTCTTTTCACACAACCTCTAGACTGATTATTTAAAATACAGTCTTAAAGAAACAGTAGAAAGTCATGCAATAAAGTCGAAGCATATTGGTATAACTTTTGAAAAGTTTGTGTATAATCAGAATGTTTACTTACCAAAACTCTTCATAATTTGAAAATAAAATTTGTTTGTTCTAATTAATATTACATAAAATAATACAAAAAGGTCAGAATCAATATGTTAAATGAGAATTCTGATCTCATTTAGCATACATTTCCCTTTAATTTCTGTAACATAAACAATCTATAAACTGCAGGCTTGCAAAGAATTTTTTTAAAATAATTTAAATATACTAAAGTAATATGGGACTTGATCTTGACGTCCACAAGAGGAATTCTGTTGTTCACAAGTAGAAGCCTGGTATGGTGAGAGGACTGTCAAAACTGTGATAATGGGTTTGAAACATGTCTGCACTTTGGAACTGTTTGCACATGTTGAGTAGGTGCATAGGTACAAAAGATTGAGTAGATACAATAATTTACCTGATTTATATAAGATTTTTTTGCCTTCATAGTAATGCAGTTGGTGCTGTAAACATCTCTGTCACAGAAAATTTGTAAGAAAATGCAGTGATTGGCAAATAAAATATTATTGGTACTAGCAGATTCAACATGAATGGCTGGCTTTGAGTATAAAATAGTTCCCAGTGCAAGAGTTAAGTAAAAACAAACACATGGTCAAGTTGCTTGAAATGTATTCTGGTTCCCTGTCATTTTCCACTTTAATCAAAAGGTGAACTAAATAAGTACTTCAATCAAGTCTAAGGCTGTAGATAAGCCCTTGGTTTTGATAAAATCTGGGGCACAATATTGAATTTGAAACCATATTGTTTGGTATATTTGACTGAACCTTGGCCATTGACATCATATGTGCTTATCTGTGTCCCAATTTTCTAATCTGTTCACTGAGCTATTATTTACCTGGTTTACAGAACGTTAAGACTGAATTAACCGAGACAGGATTTTATACTTTCCTGAATATGGCTATGAGATTAGAAAGAGAAAGAAATTAGTTCTTCTGATATCCACTTCATCGTCTCTGAAACTGAAGAACAGGTTTACAAATCATCAATATGAAGGTCACACCCCCAAAAGAATGATGATGCCAAAGACTAACTGAGGACCTTTCAGACCACCATTGATTATTGATGCATGCTCCAGATAGCTGTGGAGGACTAAGGACTTTGGGACAACAAAATAGCTGCCAAATCCTTGGTGATCTTCAACTAAAAGCACTCTTGTACATTAAATCTGCTACAGTTATCCATATGTACAGCTCTTCAGGCACTGAGATTTTAATCTTAATAAAGATTTGAAGAAGAGCAATTTTATGTGCATAGTGAGTGCAGTGGGGTCCTTTCTGGCACTCAGGTGACAGCAGATTGGTATGCGTCCCAGTGAGCCCCTGTTACAGCCCCAATGTCATCCTGTCTACTTCCCTATTGGACTTCAGTGGTTTAATTTATTATTGTGGAGGGAGTTTTGTGTGAGCAGCGAAGCAATGTTTCCTGCTAAAGAAAAATAATATAGATAATATGGTGAGCTGCCTGCTTTACAAGACAGATCTTCCAGAGATATTGGAGGAGTGTTGTAAGCATGAGTCTTACATTCAGCAGGATCCATTAGTCCCACTAGTGAGTCTTCCCTCCTGCCTATTTTATTACAGCATCCTTCTCACTCCATAGTGTTCAGTACCTAAATGTTTGGTTTGTATGACTTAAAATTGTGCATCTGATCTTTTTTTCCCCATTTGTATAACTTCCAATAGCTTATTGTCATCTGAGACTAGAAAGATTTGTGTTTTTTCAGAAAAGCAGAGATTTTTTTTAAGAACTATTTTTATTTTACAGAATACTTTTCTAAATTAAAAAGCATATATTCTGATATGCCATATGATCGTTTATTATTTTCTATCTGTCTCTTTTGAACACCAGTTTGCAAAGTCAGTGCAGGAATTATTGTGTGGCACAAGGGTCCCCATTGCACAGGAAAGTAATAACAAATCTTGTTACGCCCACAATTACTATCACCAATGGAAAAGAGCTTGGCTGGGGAGCTGAAGCATGGCTGACGTGTCCCTGAGATGTCTGATTGCAATAATGGCTCCAGGTGACGGTTAGCAGCTGGCATGGTTTAAAGAAAAATTCTGGTTGCTGAATCAACTGCTTGCAGCAGAGCACTGTAGAAGAGCCTGTGCTTTCAGCTGTGTTAGGTCCTGTTAGCTGCTAATCCTGTTGCTAATTGAATATTCCTCACTTAAGCCAGGTAACAAGCTGCTATCCTCTTGAGTCTGCAGGCAGTTTCATTCACCAAATGAAGCTCAGAGGGGCAGGCTGTTCCATTAGAAAAGGAAGAAAAGGAATTTAAATTCTGGTAATTCAAAAGTCTCTATTAGGTGTTTCAGTTGATCTGCTTAAAGCCAGCAAGCTGATGTGCTCGTTTTGAAGCTCCAAATTACTTCTAATAAATAGGATAGATTATAGATATCTCTACCTGACTGCCAGACACTCCATTTTTTCTTTGTTTGTAGTGCTCTCACACTGAATAAAAAAAAAATCCAATATATCATATGTGATATCATACACATTAACCATATTCGTAGCACACATAAGACCTATTAAAAAAGACACATTCACCACATATGTACTTTTGTTGAATGTGAGGCCCTGCACAGCTCTGAATAAAAGGTGAGTGGGAAGCAAGAGGTGAATCTTTAGTCCAGGATTTCAATCACTGAGTAAGAAGGGAGGAACTGCATCCTTCACACCCTTTCCATGTAGGAGTCTGTTATGAGGGTTGAGACCAAGTGTGTTACCTACTGTGGACTCAGTAAAAAACGGGACCTTCTGTATCCAAGGCTGTCCTGCTCCTTTATGCAGTAGCTTTGAGCCATGCTGTGCAGAAGGAACAATTCCCCTGGCAACCATGGGAGATGGGTGTTTCACCTAGGTGCTACCTTCATTTACTCTAATGAACTTTAGGTGCTAGGACATGGTATTGTTTGGGGAGGAATAGAGGGAGGTGTGTTGAAGCTTAGAAAAATTAGTACCCTGGGTAGTCTGTCTGAATTTGGTCCACGCTTCCTAACAGAACAAATTATATTGTTCTAGTTTTCATTTGCAAATTCTGAATAGTTTAATGTTTTTTACTGAAGTAAATCTAGACAGCTCACTCTCGGTTAGTGTCTTTTTATGTAATGCTTGCAAAAAATTCACAAATATCACAACTGGATTAGTTAAAAACCACTGAATCCCTCTCAACCTTTTTGTTCAGAATTATATGCCGTAGACATATACATAACTTATAGAAGATCCACAATAACTCTTCATGTGATTAATTTAGCCTGTGGCTCTTACCTGAGCCCTGAGATGACCTTGTATTTGCCATTTATGTGTACAGACTGCTGGCATGGTAAATGTTTTCAGTTTGATTTAGTTTACTTTCCTTTGGGGGTGAAGTAACCTGATAGTACTACTACCACCTTAGGTGTGTGCACACACGTTATTTCAGTTCAACTAGTGATTTCACTTCTTAACTCAGGATAAAGTTTTCCAAACATCTCCACACAGAACTTTTAGCCAAAGCTGAGTCTTATATTAGACATAGTTCTGGGATTTTGCTGCTGTTTTGGGTTTTTTTGTTTGTTTTGGGTTTTTTTATCCAAGTTCTGTCTTTGCATTTTCTTTTCCCAACTGTGTATAGTTTCTTTAGCACCCCCCAAGGTTAAGCTCCTTACATAAATTACCCAGGTGTTCGTATTTCTCTTTTATCTTGAACAAGTATGGCATAGAGTCTCTACTTGTTTTCGATTAGTATAAAAACAAAGGTTACGTTGTTAATTTGGAATGTTTTTGCAAATGTTCTTGATACATCTGTGCCAAGCTTAGCTCTGTGTAATCTGCAATTTTGCTCAATTTCATTACATAGGAAGAAAATTCTTTCATTTTAAAACCGAATTCTGCTTTAACACTTGCTAGTTTCCAATATTTGTGTCTGTGATCAGTAATCCCATAATCTTGTACATCAGTGATCTCTCACATGCTTACAAATGTGCATATAAGTAATAGATTTTAGAAACTAATGCAATTTTTATCTAAAATTTACTACCATATGCAAACAGATACTGTATCACTCATTAAACTTCTTTTTCTGCACTCACATGCTTCTTCAATACATCATGAACCTTTCTTTTTCTTGTAATTCTGTTGTTGACCTCTCTTTAAATATGTCCTCAAATTCTCCAAATCTCTAGTACACTGCAGCTGAGAAAACGTAGGCTGCTGCTTCATGAAATTTAAGATCATTTAAAAAACAATACTTTTAAGTGAATTAGCAAAATAAATT
The DNA here is from genome assembly GCA_013401335.1 of Brachypteracias leptosomus. Taxonomy (NCBI): domain Eukaryota; kingdom Metazoa; phylum Chordata; class Aves; order Coraciiformes; family Brachypteraciidae; genus Brachypteracias; species Brachypteracias leptosomus. The sequence goes on along the minus strand of VYZX01028453.1, from coordinate 31,636 downwards.
ATGAGAGTTAATCATAGTTATACAATTTTTCACTGTACATACTCAGACATTTGTTGGTGAGTTCTCATTATATATTAACCAAGTCTTTCCTTGTTGAAAAATATATTCAATTAATAACATAGCTCCTCAATATCAAATGATCCCAGTGATTTTGATGTTCTGATATACTTCACAAACTACTCTTCCTCAAGTATCCGCCAGCATAAATCTGCCTATGCAGAAAACGGAGGAGTGGGTCTGCTCAAAGAGCCCATGGGCAGCAAGCTCCCATGCTGCCACCCTGTGCACTCCTGCATGCTCTTAAGGACACTCCAGCACTGATGAGTCTCCCAGGGCTCTTCAAGCACTGATAATTTGCCCAGCCACTTGAGGCACTGACGCAGAGCTACCTGCTTGGTATGTCTGCGGGACAAATGCACTCAGAAACTGAACAAATTAGTAAGAAACATGCACATTAACCATGCCTTACCCCATATATTCTAACACCAAAAAGATATAGATGCCAGCTTAAAGATCGGAATAATAAAAAAAAAAATTATTTTGTCACTTAATTGCAAGAATAGTGTCAAAAGATTCTAGAAATAAACTAGGTGTGAAAGGAAAGTCCCAAATTGCAAGCAGAGAAATGACAAGGACCTCCATTTTCCTGACAACTTCCTTGGGGAAAGGGAATTGTTCTAAGGATGGGTTAGGCAGCTCTGACAGCTTGTCTGTCTGATTTGCGCAAAGCACAGTGCCTCATTCATCTTGATTTTCTCGGTGTAGTAATTAGCAGAAATGCTTATTTCCATATAGTAGTGGCCAGATGACTTAAAATAAAAAGAAGGAAAAAAATCTTATTTTAAAAGCAAGAGATCAAGTAAAGTTAGCAGAATACACACTAAAATCATCCCTAAATATAGAATTTTGTAGTTAATATTTCCTTAAAAACTAGTTTGTTTATTCAGATCTATGATCTTGTTATATTTGTTTTCTTCTCTGATCGCTTACCAAAGCTTGCCAGAATTGAACTCTGGTGTCTCAATGTGTTGAAATTAAGTAATTAACTGAAGATAGGACAATGAAATTCTGAAAGTTTTTTTATTAAAAAACAAGTTTACTTTGAAGGTATTTTGTCGTATATAATGGTATCTAGCAAGGCTGCAGAGTGTAAGCACACCACAATATCTGTTTGTGTCATCCCAACAGCCACAACTTTTGATTGTAACATAGGGATGTGTATATTGGACTACACTGATTTCATCTGAATTGGAATATTCATAAGACTATGTACAAATAACTCATGTACTTTTCTCATTTCAGAGCCTGTTGAAAAATAAAATAAATTCTAGGTGGTATTTGCTCAAAGCCCTTAACTTTGGAACTTGATTCTTCTATTGATCCCAAAAGGTAGCTTGCCCTAGGTCACTCTGCAAGACAAATTTATTGCCTTCTCCTGACTGAAGAAATCTCTTAGGAGTGAGGTGAAATCTGTGCTCTCATTGTGAAGGATTACTGGGTTCACATCAGATTTTACTGATGTTTGCAAAATTTAAGTCTATGGCACATTTTACCAATCAGTCAATAAAACACTGTACCAATAAACTGTTGGGGGGTTTTTTTTGGGGAGCCGCAAGTTATTATCAGGAACTTGGATTGATCTGACAAGTGGTTGGAATTTATTTTCTTTTTTAGTTGCTTGCTAGCTGAATTCTTCTAAGTCTACTCTCATTAGCAGGATACAACTCTTCTTTTCAGTAAGTGTAATTTAATAGTATTTTGTTTGGTTGTGCTGTAGGCTATGTGCACTTTGATGAGAACAGATTTGTAACTTCTATACAGAGCTAATTGGATTTCTTGATTATCTCACTGAAGCTAAGCAAAATGACCTTCCTGTGAAGTGGAAGCCTGAAAGATTTTCTTTCAGAAACAACCATCTTTTCTTTTCTTCCTGATAACTGTGCATTGCTTCAAGTTGGCTAAATAATCCTTGGTGTATATGTGTTTTCCCTGAAGTGTAGCTGTCTTCCATTCAGAGATATATCTCTAGAGTCATACTTTCAAAAAATATGAGAGGAGTATTTCTAGATTATAAATAATTTGTAATGAGAAGTAAGATAGTGTGCATATGAAGCAAATACTTTAAACCAATTTTAGTCTACAAGGCCTTTTTTTTTTTACAATGGCATAAACAATGTTTATAAGGCAAGAAACTATTATTAGTTGATGTCATACGTGAAGTAAGAAACAGGGAAAAGCGTAGAAGAGCATTTTTGAAAGTACTTCCTAGCATTGGCCAGTTTCCATTGAAATTAATCATTGAGCTTGATATATGTAGAATTAGGTTATTTTGGTGGTCTCATCATACATGACTATAGCAGGATTACAATAGGATGAGTCCTGGGAAAAAAAAGTCTTGTTATATTGATTAAAACTGATCCCTGAAAAAGACAATCAGATACCCTCCCATCCACCTCTGTGGTACCAATGACAATGTTCAATTAATTTTTCATGATAGTTTTCCTGTATTTTTTTTATGTTAATATTTTAATTCAATTTTTCAGGTTCCATGTTAAAAGACTCTCAAATTCACTATCAAATACGTTCGCTCATATGCCTTCTTCAGAAACATTCACAAGAAAGCATTGCTAAGAAGAGAACAAGGTGAAAGTTGGTGAATATAGAAATGGGACAACTTGCCAGACAAAACAGAACTTGATGAGCCTGCAGCTCTTTGCTGGGTTTTTTTCTACAAACTTTTAAGTACCAGGTTTTTCCTTTTCCTGTTTATAAATGCCAGTTGTTCACTGAAAATTATAATTTTGGTGATCTTTATTTGCTTTCAAGATTGTCAGAATTATATATGCATTACATTCATGGTCTAAAAAAATACTCGAATGCATAACTTTAGGAGTCTACTCACATGCTCTAATTGCATCATTACAGTTATCCAATATACAGTTGCAGAGATTGGTAGTTGAGTAATACTGAAATATCCCAGAAAAAAAAAGGTCACATCACAGCATATAGACCTGAATTGTAATAGTGGAGCTCTTGGTTTCTGGAACTGGTTTCCTTTGGCCTCAGGATCTCCTTGAGCTTAGTGTGGATCAGAAGAGCTGTCTGCAGATTCTTTGCCAGATCCATATACTTTCTGGTGCTTTTTCACCAACAAAGAAGCTGAACCATTGCAGCTATGGATAATTTGCAAATGTGAGAACAAACAGGAAAGGGAGTGAATCTAGTCCATTATACTAGCTGTTTGTTACAAGGTGGTCCCTAGGTCTTTACAGGAAATCCCAGTTACCAACCCTGCTTTGAACGTTTCTTTGTGTGTACGTTGTCAAGACATATTTTGTAGACTGGAAAACTTGATTGTGTGTATTTGTTCCTTCTGCAGCATGTCCTAAAACACATATTCAGTAACAGGAAAAAGATTATTAACCCAAAATTCTATTTAATAGTATTTTTATATGGATGTCATGGATCTTAGAAACTGGTCAAGGTATAGGTGCCATAAAACAGAATGAAAAAATATGAAGCAGCCACAGCCTTCACAAAAGAAAATCTGAGTATTTTTGAGCTTCTTCTGATGTAAGTACCTCTTTATCTTAAGGTATGGGGGAAAGAATTAATGTTGCTTTTGACCACCTATATTTACACTTTCTTTGCCATAAATGTTTTTTTTCATGCAGGCAATTTGTAATTACATGACTGTACAATTCTTTGAAACCTTTAAAGTAATCCTGTCTTTCTATCCCATATTGTAATTTAGGGAACTGTGTTGATTACCAGGATCATCTTGGCACTGCCTTAGTTCATGGCATCCAAATGTGGCACCTTCATATGGAAAAGTGCCCTTTGTCTAGATACATTGTGGTGGAAAAGAATTGAATTAGCCTTTTATTACTTAACTGCTAATACACATTCTAAGATACTTGTTTACAATTTTTGTTTGTTTTGTTTCTGTACCTATTTTGCATTCTGAATCTCTCTCTTTCCAGGTTTCCATAGTAACTCTTGTACAGCTTGATCATTAGAAAGAAGTTCTCTTTAATTGATCTCCTAATGTATAGCTTAATAGTAACTGTTAAGCAGTCTTTTGTTTCCAGGTCATATTTAAGGTTCATATATTTGCATAAAAACATCTCATTACCTCAAAACCAATCATTATTAGTCATTTTCTTCCCTTAGATTTTTAATAACTAAACCCTCATTGAGATTTTACAAATAGCAAATATTTATAGCTTATAGAAAGAGCATTCTCTGTGAGCATGGGTGCTTTGTTTCTATAAGCAGCAAGAAAATTACAGAGCTTCAAAATTTGATCACATTATACAGAAAGGTGTCTTTTTCTCCAATTGAAATTTAAATAGACTGTGCTAACTATAGGCTGGAGGCAATATTTAACAGCAACATTGCAGTGTATTAGAAGCTTGTACAAATATGAATAACAATGTAAAAAATAACCTTTCCCCACCCCCACTGACAGCAAAAAAGCCACAAAATTCTTGCACTAAGTAATAGTGTTTTCAATGGCATCCTTACGTGAAGTAAAGTCAAGTGTAGATATGCAAAACTAAGTAAAAAATAGCATGTAGACATTATTACTTCTTTGACAGTAAGGCAACAAATTTAATATCTAGGTTTGTTAGACAAAGAATTTAAATTAAATGTGTGCATCTGAGAAGCTGCAGATTTATGTGGGTATGAGGCAAGTATTATGAAACAAGATTCTCTGTAAACATGTTCATCTATAAGTTTGCTTCATCTTCTTGAAAATGGAAGAATTGAAACACAAATTTGGATAAACTGAAACAGGAAGATTTTCCATCTATAGGAGCTGGTGGGGCGACAGTTTTCAACAATGTAAGGCGTCCTTATTTTCCCCTGATCTGTACCCTACTTTATATCCTACTCTAGAATCAGTATAGAAAGAATAGTTTTAAAATAATACAATCAGGCCAAAATGCATAAATATAGGTCACACCATCATGCTAAGCTCCAGAAAATGTAATTAGCACATATAATCTTTTATTCTTTTCCCATTTTCTTTTGTTTTCTCTTTTGCATCCTTGACCTCTGTGTGTCTTTATAGAAACTCTAATAGCATTAACATTATGCTATGATTAAAAAGCTAGACAGTACAACAATGCTTCTTGACAAGATATTTTTACAATCCTTTTTGATGTCATTCTGTTGGGATTGAATGTCCTTTGAACTCTTGCAAATTAAGTGGATGTTCAGTGGATGTATTCTCATACAGTATCTCTTTGTGTTATCTGTTAGGACTCTTCTGCTGTTTGGAATGAAGGTTTGGTTTCCATTTTTCCTAGCACCTATAATTTTGTTAAACAGTAATTAATCATGCATAACATGGATTTCAGAATTAGGCTTGAAAACTGGTTTTACTATCACTTTTCAATATGGTAAATGTATTTTGTAAAAAATTGTTTAAAGTTTATGCAAGCTAAGCTGATAAAAATTAATGAGATTTTGTTTCCTGAACTATTTTTACCAACTAACATCAGAGTTTAATGATAGACATATACCTAGCCCCCAAGATATCAGTAGTATAATATTATTACTGGTTATATCATGTTGTGTATTCTCTGGTCACGTTATACAGGTTAAACAACAGAAAAGGGGCAGAGAGTGAGAAGTTCTACACAAATTAAAATCATGCTGTCTAGAAAAAGCATCAAACTTTTTAATGCAGTAGAAATAAGGGCATAATTATAATATGAATCTTCTCTCCCGTAACCAGGTTAGTGCAGATTCGAGAAGTATAAGTTATGTATTTTCAACTGGAAAGAAAATCTAAATCTAATGAATTTTCCTTAAATCTCTCTATATTTTTAAGCACAGTAAGACTGATAAGAATCAATAGTGCAAGACCCCTTTCCTCTGAAAGAATCAAACAAAAAACCTTTTAGTATGTGAATGTTTATTATATAGAGTTGCAATTGAATCACCTTAATGGGAGGGAAAAAACAGAAAGGAATAAAGAAGGAATTCCTGAGGAATGTCACAGGGAGAAATATCATGGAGTGGTTTGACACTAACAGGTTGCAACAAGTCAAAAAGCATCAACCCGGGTTAAAGTAGATAATAAAGGAACCAAGTAACCCAATGACATTTAACTTACTGATCAAGAACAGGAGGCCTGTAGTTAAGCTGCAAGCAGATTTCTTTGCTAAGAAAAAGATGGAGGGATTGAGACAGGAGCTGAAATTGCTGATAGAAAGTAGTAAACCCAAGTTAGGTTCTGGTGACTGTACTGTTTCACTTTGTCATGTTATCAGAGACATGACAAGTCCAGATAACAGATAGGATAGCTGTGCAAAAGGCTGAAAGAACGTGGGACAATGTGGAAACCAAGAGCAGTATGACAAAATGAAGGGAAATGGAGAGGCAGATGTTTAATTTACACATCTGCAATAGGTATTTTGCCACTGAGGAGGATGAGAAACAAATTTAGACAGTGATTAACTTATACAGAATACTAGAAAGTAACAGCTCTCAGAAAAATACACTAGTTCTTTAATGATATAATTTTATTATGTACGAAAGATCTCTACTAACAGAGTGTTTTTCAACATTCAATAAAAGAAGGTTTATGTTGTCTTTCCTTGGTCCAGGGTTGTGCATCTGCATTAGGATACAGTTTTCAACTGGTGAGTTCAGACTGTGCTTTTTTCCTTTCCTGAAGCAGTTGCCTGTTTGTAAAAAAGATGGAAATTTTGATCTGTTATATGTGATATCTTGTGTTTTTCCAGTGCACAGTTTTGTCTCCTGCATTGAATGCAGACCTACTCACTCAGACTTTCACCAACAGTCATCCATTAAACGCATCACCAACTTTACTGGCTTAATTGATCAGGTGAAAGGCTATTATTTCCGCTGTACAAAGGCTAAGCTAAGACCTAAAGAATTATTTTCTCAGGCAGATTTCTATTTCCAGAGAACTGAATAAAGATAAGGTAGTATGTTGACTTCCTTTCAAGTTCTGAAAGACCAATTTGTCATGGATGCAGATTTGGTTTTATGCCCACTTTCTCTTGCATCACACCTGTTTCACCTGCTCCAAATGATCCGTCCTCCATTTCTTCCTCTATTTTAACACTGCTTCTTCACTCTAATAATTTATATAATCTGCATTATTCAGATCTCACTTAAAATCTCTTTCCCCACTGAATTTTCTCTTAACCTTTTTTCTCTTTCACCACTGAAGTACGCCATTGCCTTCCCAGGTTTCATGAAGTCTACCGACTAACCTTTGTTCTCTTACCTGGGTTACTCCAAAGGGCTGCAGTGTGAGAGAAAGCACTGAACAGCATACCCAAAAATTGAAGGCAAATGACCTATGATGGGAAGATTGCAAGATGATTAGAGGTCTTTTCCCACCTGGATTCTATGATTCCATGATGTGCAAGGTTCCTTGCAAAGTGGGGAACTTCACAGAAGGGTGGAGCTGATATGTAGGGATTCATAGTGGTCTCAGAGATGCTGTTAGTGGAAGGCAGATGCACCAATGTGAAGTGGAGATCAGGTCTTGTGGCATGTCCTATCCTGGATGGTGTGGCAATTTCTGATACTATACAACATCTGAAGGTGGATGCTTTTGTGCTGGTCACAGTCTGCAGTGAATGCCTTGGACCAGGGCCTAGACTGATAGCAGCAGCCTCCCCTGTGACAGGGGAGTGCAGATAGTTGTGGTAGCATAAGTGAGGAACTGCAATAAGAGATGAACAGGCTTTAGTGCATGCAGAGGTGATCAGAGATAATAAATGTGAGGTCAACAGGAGGGATGTTGTAGAGACCATAGCCTAAGACCCTCCAGGAACAAAAAGGCAGACATGAGTGAGACAAAGCAGGAGCTCTTGTGCAGGATGTTACTTAAGGCAGTAAGAACAAGACTCCACATCCATGAACACCTGGTCACCTATAAGACAGGTTCAGGGCTGTGTCATAGAGAGAAGCAAATATGCTCTCCCGAGGGAATTCCAGGTTGACAGCTCAGTGAACTGGGTTGGGATCACACCTGAAAGAGGTAGAAAAATGTTGTAGCTTTTGGTAACTCGTGTGGGCAAAGGCACTCATCTGCCAGTCTGAATTAACCTCCAGGGGGCTGCCAACCAAAATAGGTGGGATTGGTAACTTTTGTAACTTTAATGATGAAGCACACATGAACAGCTAAGAAATGATGGATTTATGTTTCAGAATATTTACTTAGAATTATAGTCTGATAAGCTGGCTGTCTAAAAATATCGAGTTTTATATAAAGGTGAGGTTTTGGCTGTTTGTTGATAGAATTGCAAAATTCATGCATGAAAACAATACAGAAAGTTATTAGTAAATAATCAAATGCAACTACTACACTTCAAGCATAATTTGGCAGTAAAGCCTGTCTAAGCTCCTCCAGTAAATAGTTGCACAGCAAGAATAATCCAGTAATTATATAGAACCAGAACAGCCTTGTGTGTCTTTCTTGCCCTTTTCTTCTCAATTTAGGAAAAGAAATGATTTTTAGTGAAAAGTTGGTACTCCCAGATAGCTCTGATCACAGGTTCTGTTTTCTCAACAATATATGTTCTTAAATCCCAACCTCTGGGATGGAATTGTAATCCACATAGTCAGTTTATACACTTGTTAAAAACTGTCCCAACAAAAGGTAGGAGGCAACCTCTGTGGAGAATGTTTGTAGTTTCTGCTTCTCTTCAGATGTTTATTTTCAGAATCTTCTCATTACTGATGCTTTCTGGGAAAAGTCTTTGGATGTTCTATGTCCCTGCAACTCAGCTGCATTGCAACTTCAGTCTCAGTTTCTCTGCTTGCCAGAGTTTCGTAACATATATATCCACATGAACAAACTAAAGGGAGCTAAGAATTGGCATCCACTTTAGCATGACATACCCAGTTGATGAGGATTTCTGTATATGAATATTATCTATACCATACCATTCACTTTGAGGCTGAAGAATGGCTCTGCTTTATTTACTAATACAGATCATAACTGGTTAAGTGTAACATGAATCAGTTACAAATTCAACACATCTTGATGCTATACATTTTGAGGGATGCAGCACAGATATCAGTGTGTGACCCTCAGTCATCTGGTAGATTACACCTTGCGGTATCATTCTACTGACTCTGAACTTTCAGGGTGTTTTCTTGAAGCACAGGAATAAGAGAATGGTGTAACTGAAGCATGTGAGAGTTATTTCCGCAGAAGTTTGAGAGATGATCTTTAAGAAGTATTGTATTTGCTGGACTAGTAACTATACAAACTGTGTGGTAGCTATACTACCAATAGCTTAAAATTTCCTTAGCACACCGCTGCACAAATGTTGGAATGCATATAATACATGTAATAATCTAATTAAGTGAAAATATTAATGCAGGAAGCAATGACCTGATCTAGCAACTTCTTCAGCTTCCTACAGGCCCTACAGCTTCCCATCACCTGTTTCTTAGAATAAAGCTTTAACTATTGTATTTTGATGTTAAGATAGATTAGAATGTTGTTGAAGTTACTCTAGCCTGAAACTTCTGAAGCTTAAAAAAAGGTGCAAAAAGTACAGAAAAACTACGCAGTCCCTGTCAGATAGGAGAGGAAAGATTGAACATTCAAAGGATCGTAGACAAACCATGAGAGTTGTACAGAGTGTTTTATAGTGTATCAAGCTACACCAAACTTTGAAAAGCTTAATATTGCAATGAGGTAATTTATCTAACACTCATTTTTATAATCTTTCTTCACTATTATGATACATTTTAGATGCACATATTTAATTTTTTTCAAATTGTTTCCCAAAACAATGAAAATAATGTATCAATAAAAGAAATGCCTTAATTAGTTACAAAAAAAGAATAAGTAAAATCATAATTATCTTGAGTGAGAACAAAATAACATGCTTGAAAGAAAAGAAAGAAACCTCAATTCAATAAATACAATGTTCCAAAAAAGGAAAAAAAAAATATATTGAGAACTAAAGTTAAGAACTGTAGAATATCAAAATGGAAAAAAAAAAAATAAGAGGAAAATAGAAACTTTAAAAAAGTATCATAATTATAAATCGTAATTCAGAGTATAATGTAACGGTTCTGAAAGACAGAATGAGAACAAAATGAGAATAAAAGTAGCAGGATGGTGGGAAAGAGTCAGCGATCACATTAAATGCCAGAGCGAGAATTTCAAAATGAAAGCACAGATGAATCAGAAGTCTGAAGTGAACAAAAGAAAGGTGAGAGGTGTCAATGAAAGCAAGGCTAAAATTACATTGCCTATAAGGGTTTGGACATACTAATACTGTTTAAGGGAACAGCTTAGAAGATCACTGTATTAAAAAACCAAGACTGATAATACCTAATGCATTCAATGCTTATTTTAAAAAACACAGTAAGTATCTTGTATGTTGTGTAAGAAAAGTATGTGGAATATCATTTTATACACTCCTGTATTTCTTCAGAAAACCAAAGATAGCCTGTGGTAAAAACAATTTGTGCAAACATGGATTTTAGTTAGAAAAAAAATGTTAGATTATATATTAATACCACTTGTGAAGCCCAAGCTGCAAAATGACACATCTTCAGCCCTGCATTTAGTGTGATAGCTCATAATGTCGTCCTGTAGCCTGGTTGAATTTGCAGATTACTGGAATACTACAATAGTCAATACTTCAAATAATTTTTTAGTACTTATCTAATTAAGCATGTTATTGCCTGGAGAGACTTAAGTAAAGGTATTTATCAGTTAGAATAAAAACTTTTACATGAACTCCTGTATAAAACATTCGAGAGAAATAACTATGTCTTGACTCAGCCTGCCTTCTAGATATCTGATTTATTAGAAAATATGATAGTACAGATTGTTCCTTGGTTTAGTTATCACTAGTCATGAAGAGATCAATTCATCTCACCAGAAGCACAGTTCAGGCAGAAGAAAAAAGGTAGAATGACAAAAACTTTTTTGGCAAATACAGACAAATTTTCATGCCTTAATGTTTAAGTAATTCAATGAATCTACATTGACTCGAAGGATTTCACATAATTCACATAATTCAGTCCAAGATCAATAATATGGAGATACTTTTAAAATGCTAAGTCTAGATCAAATGGGATGGAATCCAAAACTATTATATCTCACTGAGATTGTTCAATTAAAGCCTTCAAAGTTGAACTTTTTTCTCAACTGAGCTCTTATTTTTCTTGCTGGCTGGAAACATTGTGAAAAGCACCTAAAAGATCATATACTTTGCAGAAGCAGGTACCTGATTAGAGTTAATTATCATAATCAAGAACAATTAATACAGCATGTCAAAACAATAGGTAAGCAGTACTAATTTTTCCCTGAATTAGCCATGTAATCAAAGTTTTGTAAGCCATTCACAGAATATAGTAAGGATAAAAGCTGAATTTATGCAAGTTTAAAAAACAGTTTTTCTCTATGTAAAATTCATAAGCCAAAGTTGGACTCTGAATATCAGAAAGCAATCAAATTTGTCCAACACTCACATGCTAAAGGTCTATTGCTGTTAAACTGTAAGTGAAACATAAATATATGTATAACATAAATCCTTAATGTCACTGAAAATATGAATGTGGCACCGAGTCTCATCTAACAAGATTTTTGACTGACAGCTCAAGCCAGGGTTACCAATCTGAAACAAAAGAAGAAGGAGAAGAAAGAAAATCTAGATTGATGGAGCAATCTTACTCCTATTCAAGTCAATGAAACACTCTCATTCAAGCATGATCAGGCTCCTTTTGTGCTATATACTAAGTATAGGGGACTCTCCATCTTTGTCCAAGGGAACTTACCTGAACAGAAGGTGAAATTTAAAAATTCTTTTGATTGTTAGACTTAAGGTGATGACCAATATAGTCATTATGATTGCACAAGGGATTTTAGCAGCAATGAACTGTCTAAAACCTGATGATCTTTATGTTTTTCTGAAAATTTTCAAAATTGCAAACTGAATTGCATTTTCTTGCATTTGAAGTCTTTCGCTACTTATTTTACTGGTATCTTTATTGTTTGCTACTACTCATTCTGAAATGGATAAAAAAACTTTTTTTTATTCAAATATTTCCCAGGGTCAGTGTAAACAAACTTTTTCTAAGGAAGCATGATTTTCTGGTTTTGGTAACAGCTTTGTAAATCTTTTTCATGGAGAACTAGCTCTAACAGGTGTGCATTCTTGCAAAAATTTCTTATTTCATAAAGAAAAGATTGATATAGTGGGATATAAGTATGTATCAAGGGATGAAAAGAAGAATATAGCTTAGGTTATAATTACACGTATCTAAACCCAGGATATAAGGTAGTTTTCTCCTTCTGCCTTCTAATACTAGAAAAAAATTGCAATTCATCCTCCCCTTTTAGAAACTCATTAACAACCTTCCTGATAAACATTAAAACCCTCTTCAGTGTTTCTTGTAATGTTTCCAGTTCTGTTCTAGGCGTGAACAGAACAGTGTCAGTTTGTGCAACCATTTCTTATTTAAACTAACCAGAACTAAAAATGGAAATCACTACATATCCTGATTAATCTGACCCAGTCAATATGCTCAGAGTGCAATTAAAACCACTTATTTTTAAGATGTGTTTGATGTCTTTCTATTGTTTTAATAGAAAGACTCAACAGGGTGTTTAGTTCAGGGTTAACCCCCAACTTTACAGGCAGTTTCAATCTTATTTCTGCCACCTCAGCAGTTGTCATATCTTGCCATAACAAACTCTTGCATTGTGGAAAAATTGGAGTGCAAAAACATTAAACATTGAAATCACAGCAGCTGACCTAATGATAGACTCAATTTTCTCAAGATTATTTTAACTGAACTGGTTTGCTCATCTGTAAATTAATACTAGTCAGATTTAAGAAAGTCTTAATCTCCAGATTTTATATTTTCAGAAAGACCTTTCAACAGATTTGTAAAATTCATCATTTAGTTAAAAGTCATTGTAAGTTAAAGTAATTTGAATATTTTAGGAATATTTCAAGTGATTAGGTTGTCATTAGAAAAGTATTAATGATTATTGTTTATAACTGTTATAACTACAAAGACTGTTCAGCAGCTCAGGTCACCCTCAAGTAGTCTCAAAGGGATTCAGGGCAGCTCAGTCAGCCTGGCAGACCCTGTAATTTGCCTGCTCTCACAGATGCTGCCTGGTTGCACACAAGCAGGGGCATGCAGCACACAGACTGGCTTTGCTGCATCACCCTCAGTCACATGCTCCAGTGTGAACTAATGCACAAAGCAGCTGTGGCTTTTTCTGAGAAAACCTGTGCCAGTTGGTGTCATGCCTGTGTCTTTACTTTGTCACGGGAAAGCAGTACCGTCAACAAACCTTAAAAACGCTCTCCATTTCTGTCTCACACTTGCTTTAGCTTAGAAGAAAGTTCTGTTTGGAGCAGATGAAGAAAGATATTCAGCTCACTGGAGCACCAAATTCCCCTATTGAATTTTTCCTTCCCAGTTGTGAAAGGTACTCTGTATTGGACCAAAGCAATTCACTCTGTTTCTAATCCCAGGGGCTATAGCAGACGTTTCAAATGAGTTGTTACTAGAGATTCACATTGCTTAATCTCTCTCTGAAAATTTTGCCCTTTACAATACTTGGTATAAAAGCATATTCACTTTCTTCTGTATGGGAGATATAGGACTATAGTATTTCTTTAAAATGTGTGCTCAACACTTATTTTATCAGCCCAGTCAATGTTGGTTTAAAACTAAAAAATGAAATAGAAATTAGAATATTACTAAAACTCTTTGGACCTAAAACATCATATAATAAAAATTATTTTCATTTTTATCTGTGTCTATACAGACATTTTACCCTACCACACTGCTTTTGTTCTTCTACAGTATAAACACAGGATTGGAAAGACTTTCTGAGTCACTGAGTCCAGTTGCCTCTCATAACAGACATTGTTTCTTCACAGTTGATAGCAGCCTAAATCCTTCCAATCATTTTAGTAGCCCAGGTATGCTATGAATGATTAAAATCTCCAGGACTATCTCTCTCACTTCTTTTCAGCTGATGTTAACCTTACAGGCAAAAGGAGTTTGTTACTAAACCTAAATTCAGTGAATTTCCATTTTGTAATACTTCATCCCACTTCGAATATTTTACTCCTTTGAGATCACTCAGTCATTTCCAGATGATATCTACATACAGCTTTTATTTTGATAACTCAGTTTTGCTAATCAGTAATTTTTACTCATGCTCATTTTTGGAACATTCTTTTCTTTTTTTTTTTTTTTTTTAAATTTATTTTTTATGCCATTAGCAGAAATAAACAGATCAGTCCTAAGATTTATCCTTGAGCTCCACAAATAATCTTCACAGAACCCAGTAGTTCTTGTTCTGTAAGCTTTTGTTGTCCTCTACAGTTCTTTATCCACCTTACAATTCTTGTCTTAATCCTTGCATTCTCTAGCTGAACTAGTAATTTCCTATGTGGCACCATACCAAATACTTCAGTAGATCTAGTTTATATTTCCCTTATGAAGAAAAAAATTATTTTCAAAAAAGGGTACCAGATTAGTCCAGTATGATCTACCTTTAGCATTTTCTAGTGTTTTATCACAATGTCTTTTTGTGCAACTCTTTAAAAGCTAAAGCCTAGCATACTATCAAGATCAGACTACTCTCTAAACCCTTGTCTTCCACTCCTGCTTCTTTATACCAAGTTATTTCTTATACTGACTTGATTGATTTCTTTAAAATAGTAATACACTCCACATTCAGATCTCAGAGCTCAGTGAAGCTGACAAATTTACTAATGAGTTATCTTAGTTTATTAAGGTTTGTCCTTTTGAAACCCAAGCTCTCATAACAAACCTACTATAATTTAAGTTAAACTGAGTCAGTTCACAATTGCTCAGACATTATTTGTACTTCCAGCTCTTTTTACAGCAGTATTCATTAGACTTGTTTGCATATGAAGTAGCATCACCTTTTGCTGATTCAAGGTTTAATGGATAAAGAATGTGATAACAATTAAACCTAGAAAATCTTGACCCCGTTGCTGTAGTGAGGATGCTGCCTGCTTAAGCCCACAGAGACTTTAAAACAGGATTTGAAAATGACCAACACAACACTGAAGGTGTCCATCTCAGGGCTGAAATGTCAGAGGGAAAGGACTGTGATGTGAAAGGTTTTGGAGTAAGTAGACTGTCAGTGAATACCTCAGATTTCTTGAGATATAACAGAAAGAGAGAAAAAAGCACTTGTGTTTATAAAGGAAACAGAAAAGACAAGGGCAAGTTTGAGACAAATATAGAAGTTCTCAACTGACTTTACCAAGTATAAGGTTGTTTCTCCAGAATGCCCCTCCAGACTCCTGCTTGGGACTTTCTGATCCAGAAAAAGAGCTTTTGATTTAATATCCCATAATGGATTTTACTTGGATTTGTACAGTTAAATTTTCAATCCAAGTACACTGATAAAACCTGCATCCTTCTGTTGCAAGGTGTTTCACAACAAAACTATGTTTCATGAAGAAACATTTCCTTTCTTCAAACACACACTGTCATAGTTGCATTTGGTAGCTGTATTTGATAACTGGTAGTTTTGCCAGGGGATATACAGTGAGCAGCTTCATTCTTACTGTCTTCCCAGTGTCACCCATAATTTTTTACTCTCTTATGTTCATGGTCATCCATTTTCTAGTGGAAAGTTATCTCATCTTAGGTATTTTCTGCTACAAAAATTTTTCCATGATCTTGAGTTTCAGTAAATAGGTAGTGCATTTATAAAAGCATGTTTGAAATTTCAAGAGGGACACACTTAAAAAATATATTCTACTAGAGCCATGAAACATTACAGCCAATCTTTGTTTTTTTCTCAGTGAGCAAAGGGATGTTTGAAGAACCCAGTTACAAGTTTTTTTTGTTACATCGGGTGCCCTTATTACTATTATCTAGGTCAGTTTGAAAATCTAGTTCAAGCAAAAGCCATGACAGATCAGTTGTACTTTCAAAAGGTGTAAAAAGAGATGGCTTGCAGGTGCAGTGTCTCTCTGCAAACAAACAGAAACACAGTAACACTCAAACACAACCAGCATCCACCTAAGATTAGAGCTGTTCCAGTTCACCAAAGCTGGCATAATCAAACCATTCTTTATCAGACTCATCTCTTTTTGGCCTAAGATTTGTAACTCAGCAGTGCACACCAATCACCAGTGACATCAGGGAACTTAATACACTGCCATTAATACCTAAAGTGTTTGCCTACCTGCATTCTTCAGAATTGTAGCATTTTCATCCCAATCTATGCCTTTTCCTTTGATAAAAACAATTCTACAATAGAAAGACTCAGGAGAGTATGGAGCAAGAGGCCCCAGGAGAAGCCCTGTGTAGCGTTACATGAAAAATTCTCAGCACAAGCTTTTAACTGAGATTAAACTATAGTGAATGAACAGGTAAATGGCCCCAAGCATCTTATTTCATGCAACCGTGAGATCAGCTCCTGTGTTGTACACATGCAGAATCCTGACTTCAAATAAAAAACATCTACAACACAGTTTGCCAAGACCCAGATTTGTGTCTATAGGTTAAAATTTGAAATACCAAGTATATAAAATTTAGTACAGACATTGGAGTAGCAATATTAACACATGAAAAGGAAACAGAAGTACAGTTTATTGAAAGTGAACAGGTGATCTGCATTTAGAAGGATCCTGTTCTTCAGTAGTGCCATACATAAGAAAGAGAAAGTGGCATATGAAGGACTTTGCTCACAGAAGCAGTGAAATTCCCGGACTGGTGGAATGAAGATAATTTTGAGTGCTGTATTTAGCAGGAATGATTTGTTACCTTTCAGTATAAAATATTCATTTGTTAACTATGAACAATAATTAGCTCAAAGTACAATTAGTACAATAACTTCCAGTAATTTTGGTCAGTTAAGCCCACATTTTGCTCATAATATTTAATAAAATATTTTAAAAGTGTGACTAGTTTTATATCATCAGCTTTAAAAACCACACTAAGTTATTTTAATCAATATACTTGTTTTAAGTAAAAGCCATTTAATCTTCTGACTTATACATTAACCTTCCATTAAGTATTAGTGAAGAAGTTAAATGCACCTTAGTCAATAATGCTAATGCAGGAACTGTTGTATTACCTATGGAGAAATGCGTATTCATATTATGTTAAAGTGGCTATCCTTAACGATTAGCTATTATATGTCAGGAAACTGATCATAAATTTGAAATATTCTGTGGGAAAATGAATTATAATGTTGAAACTGAGTTCTTGGTACTGTAATAATTCTGAAATGAGGTCATCTACTTCTTCTGGTCAGTGCTTTTTAAGGCAATGATATTGAAGTGATGAAGATACCCTTGATGATACTTTAACCTCACCTTGTGGTTTCACATCTTGGTGGGTAATAAATGAGACTGATAATTGAACTATACTAAACTGAAATATATGAATCTACCTGCAGGTATATGGTGAAGTTGTTTCAGCATAAATTCTCATAACTCTGTTTCTGCCTAGAAATGCCTAGATACCACTAAAATGAATGAAATGTTACAGTTATGCCAAAGATTTCCATGGGTCTTAGCCTAGATTATAGCATCAAACTACCTGCTTGTAGATTTTGCTCTATATTACTTTTTCTACCTTTTTTTCCTAGAACAGGTTTTATTCTAATCCAGTTTTTCCTCCAAGACATACTTTTTACACTGGTCTAACAAGCTCTTTCCACAGTGGGGTACTCCCTTTCCCCTCACTTTTGGCCGCACACTCCCTCTGTTTTCACTCTGTCAGGTCTGGTATCCATGTGGATACTACGTGAGTTGATTCAGCTGACTGACATAGCACAAAAGCATTTTGTCAGTCTTTTAAGGATGGGAATGAGTAGTTTTCAGGATATCACATTTTTTAAGTTGTTGATTTTTTCCCCCCTTGTGGTAGAGTGCTTTTTTTCTGATCTTTTTCTGATCATCTGATCTCTGTTTCAGCATTGTAAATGTTTATTCCACTCACATTCACCTCTGCTTGTCCTTGTTATATCATTTGAGTGCCTTCTGCTGACTTTACAAAATTCTGTCCTGTAATCCTTAAAGGTGCATCTGATGTCCTAAGGATGAAGTACACTTGAAAAAAGCTAAGATATAAAAAGTAGCATTTAATTGGTTGTTATATAGTTAAATTGTAAACGCAGATTGGCATTCATACAGCAATATAATAATATAATAATTCATATAACAAGACTGAGATGTCTCTCTTCTGAATTCTAAATAAAACACCTTTTTTACATATTTCAGAATTTTTTTCTAACCCACAGCAGTTCCATTTTTTTCTCAGCCCATTCACATCCATATTTTTAACTATAAAGAGATTTAAGTGATGATATGGGACAAGTATGTAACAAATATCAAGATTTTCACTCAATGATCACTAAAATAAACTAGACAACTATTTCCATATCTTCCTTACCAATATATCTAATATTTCCTTTCGTCCAAGAGCTTATACCAATTCAAAAGTCTGGCATGGGTAATGTTGAATGATAGGCTAAAGGACACACTATCTATGACCACTAGACAGCAGCTGTATGCTGCTTGAAAATGCCATTACATTCTTATAAAATATGAAACTTCTTCTGAAAGGTACTGGCTAGACATTTAGTTAGCAAGACAGTACTATGGTATATCATATTATAATTTTAATCCTGATTCCATATGGGAATAGTTAGACACAGTCCACTGAAATTGCTGTTATTAACACAGCTGAAGAAGAGAAACATTAGATTGTCAGTATCTTCACAGCTACTTGAAAAGTATTACTTTGACACAAGTAGACTGTTTCAAAAAGCAGTTAATGTGAAATTTCTTACCAACATTACCTGATAGTAAAATGTGGTTCTGAAAAAGCTACAATTTCTCTTTCTATCTGTAAAATCCATTTTATCTTGGAGGACTACAAGACAAAGCCCATTTGTCTACCAAAAGTAAAAAAAAAAAATCCCAAATCCAAAAATTTCGTGTACTTCAAAAGTGCCATCAACTGACATTGTGATATAACCCCCACTTTTCTGTAGTACTGAGATTTCTTTACTAACTCTGTATTCACTTTAAGTTACCAGTTTTGACAACAAAGATGTAGCCTTTTAATACGTATGGCAAATACCCTCCTCAGCCCGTCATCTGTTTCTTCCTGATTCATTTTGTCCATTTTGATTCCTTTGTTACAGTTTTTACTCTTCTTCAAATGTTTCTTTTGGTGTATTGGCATTTGATGCTGTCTCCCACAGCATCCTGTTGAACAAGGTGGCAGCTCATGGTGTAGACAGGTGGACTCCTCACTGGGTTAAAAACTGTCTGGATGGCCTAGCCCAGAGGGTTGAGGTAAATGGTGGTAAGTCCAGTTGGCAGCTGGTCACAAGTGGGGTCCCCCAGGGCTCAGTTCTGGGCCCAGTCTTGTTTAGTACCTTTATTGATGACCTCGATGAGGGGATCAAGTGCTCCCTCAGTAAATTTGCAGATGATACAAAACTAAGTGGGAATGTCCATCTGCTTGAGGGTAGGAAGGCTCTGCAGAGGGATCTGGACAGACTGGACTGATGGGCTGAGGTCAATTGTATGAGGATTAACAAGGCCAAGTGTCAGGTCCTGCACTTTGGTCACAACAACCCCATGCAACACTACAGGCTTAGGGAGGAGTGGCTGGAGAGCTGCCTGCAGGAAAAGGACCTGGGGGTGCTGGTGGACAGCTGGCTGAACATGAGCCAGCAGTGTGCCCAGGTGGCCAGGAAGACCAACAGCATCCTGGCCTGTATCAGAAAGGGTGCGACCAGCAAGAGTAGGGAGGTGATTGTGCCCCTGTACTCAGCACTGGTGAGACCTCATCTTGAGTACTGTGTCCAGTTTTGGGTACCAAATATCAAAAGGATATTGAGGTGCTGGAGAGGGTGCATAGAAGGGCAACAAAGCTGGTGAGAGGTCTGGAGAATACATCGTATGAGGAACGCCTGAGGGAACTGGGGTTGTTTAGCTTGGAGAAGGGGAGGCTTAGAGGAGACATCATTGCTCTCTACAACTACCTTAAAGGCTGGTGTTGATTTCCTCTCCCAGGAAACTAATGACAGGACAAGAGATAATGGCTTCAAGTTGCACCAGGGGAGATTTAGATTAGACATTAGGAAGAAGTTCTTTACTAAAAGAGTGGTTAGGCAGTAAGGGACACCTTAGAGCAGCCTCCCAGTATCTGAAGGGGGACTACAAGAAGAATGGAGAGGGACTTTTTGCAAGGGCCTGGCAGTGATAGGACGAGGGGCAACGGGTTCAAACTGAAAAGGGGTAGATTTAGATTAGAAATTAGAAGCAAATTCTTTCCTCGGAGGCTGGTGAGACACTGGAACAGGATGCCCAGAGAGATTGTGGATGCTCCATCTCTGGAGGTGTTCAAGACCAGGTTGGATGAGGTCTTGGGCAGCCTGGTCTAGTGGGAGGTGTCCCTGCCATGGCAGAGGGGGTGGAACTAGGTGGTCTTGGAAGGTCCCTTCCAACTTAAACCATTCTATGATTCTATGGTAGGAACAGGCTGCCCAGGGAAGTGGTGGAGTCACCATCCCTGAAGGTGTTCAAAGAACAAGTAGATATAGTGCTTCAAGACATGGTCAAGGGGTCAGGGAGATGTTGGACTTGATGGTCCTAGAGGTCTTTTCCAACCTAAATGATTCTATGATTTCTTTCAATGAGTGAGAACATTCAGACTCAGGATTAATGACAAACAAACAACCAACTACTCCAGCTCTCCTCTTGCCCATCTTCCACATTTTTATTTATGATCCTTTCTCTTGACTCCTAGTCTAATGAAATTTCTGACTTTTAATCTTCTAGTAATCCACATTTAAACTAAATATACCCTAACTGGAAGATTTCAGATTTAGGTCACCCATACCATCTTCTCCCTTCTTAGTTTCTCCATGGGTGTTCTTCAAAGTCGTTTTATAAGAGTTTTTGTTTCCAAGTTCTCTTCCATGGATGTTTCTTTGGAGTTCACCACCCTCTTTTCCACTCTCATTATATGTGGTGATGATTGATGCATCAGTGAATGGTACCACTGTATCTGCCTTCTCCCTTCCTTTTATATTGCTCACTATCCTCATCATGAGGTCTCCCACTGCTGGCTTATATTATGTATGATTTTATTTCATACAGGAACACATCTATCTCCTGTAATAGTGGGCAACTTGTTGATAACAGTTCTGGTCAGCAGAGTCCACAGAGTAGATATCTGTCTCTCCTACTTCCACTGCATGTTGCAAAACATTTCCTTGCAACCATCAATAAATATAAGTGTTATTATAAAAGCCAAAGCCACCATTCATAATGTATGACAGGACAAGATCAGAACACTCAAGGGAAATGATAATCTTAGAATCATAGAATGTATTGGGTTGGAAGGGACCTCCGAAGGTCATCTAGTCCAACCCCCCTACAATAAGCAGGGACATCTCTAACTAGGTCAGGTTGCTCAGAACCCCATCAAGCCTGACCTTGATTTGATTTAATCCTGAACCTAAAACCAACATCCACTTCCCATAAACTGCCTTTCCTCATGTTACCAAATTCCCCATCTTTATAAGCAATCTTTCTTCTCTTCCCAATACTCAAGAACCTAGCTAAAAACATAACCTTCAGCTTCTCTTCTTTATCCCACTCATCCAGTCCTTTAAATCTTACTATTTACTTTTTTTACATTTCTAAGGTATACTTTGTTTTGCTCTCTCTCTGATCAAATCTTCCCTCTGAGCCCTTGTTCATTTCTTTAAAAATCAAGCATATTTCACTTCAGCTTTCTCAGGTAAAACTTTTGAGTATACTTCAACCTTTGAAAATAAGTATAATATATTCTTGTTCTATTAGTTGGATTGTTTTAACTAGAATCTCTCTCCTCTCTTTTAAAACATATAAAATTTAAGAATATTTTATTCCCATATTTAAATAACTTAAATAGTAAAGTGTCTTCCACATTCTTGAAGTTGATCATACCTTTTGATATATCAATTATTCCAGTCTCAAAACTTCACTTGCCTGCTTGCTTATTTTTTCCTCCACATCACTTTTTAACTACTAAGTGCTTTATCTACATGATCTTTATAACCCTTTCTTCAGTCCAATAACTGAGTAACCACTACCTCAGTAACAGTGCCTGCAAGAAAAGGATTTAATATTGAAGTGGTTATAGCTGTTATGATCTTACCATTAAAGAAACCAAACCTACACAAATAAAGACATGGCCTCTTCCTATAACTGCATCGACTAATGTAGTTGAGAGTCAAGGCCAAGTTTTCAAGAACATGAGGAGAGGAATCCCTAGGAGTTCATCTGCTCTTTGTTTTTCTCTATTCTAAAATTAAAAGGAAAATCTGTGCTCCTTCAGGTAACTCCTACTAAACATTTTTAAAATGTGCATGTGATTGCTATAGCCTGATCATCTGTGAGCTTACTTACTGCAAAGCAATACACCTCAAAAAGCTGCTACAGATATTTTTTCAATGTGACTTTGACAAAGTGGTACAATAGCGGGATTTTGTAACATTGCTGGAAGAGAAAGGAGTATGGGGAGGTGGGAGGTGTTGCTTAGTCTAAATTGGTGTCTAAAATATATTACATTTCATTGAAATTTCAATCAGAAAACACTTTAAAAAAATCATGTAAGACTTTTTTTTTTATTATTCCACTCTAATGAGATAATTCTCATGCCATTCAGAGCTGTTTGTGTTGGAAACCTGTCATAAGTTTATACCAAACTGCCTTGAAATGGATGAACCCAAAACTCTGTCTTGGTATGGAATCACTTAAAAATGGAGATTTAACTTCACACCTTCTAGAGGTTAAATCTTTCTATATGACAGGCAGAAATCAAGTTTTATCAATTAATTTCTTATTCTATTTCCACAAGAAAAAACTTAAAAAAGAGTCCCAATGTAAACTTACTCATGCAAATTCTTATAATTTTGCTTGTGCCAGTCTTGTATTCACAAGAAGCAGGGAAGGAGCAGTGGCAAAAGAGTGAAAATCAACACAAGCAGTGTTGCAAATACCTTCTCTGAAAGCATCTCCAAGTGCCAAGTTTTGCATGACCACTTTTTTGGCTCTGAATTTGGTGTCTGTCCAACCTGGAGAGATAGGCAATCAGAAAATAGCCAAGTGATCTCAAAAAAGAATTGGATGCTTGAATCCTTTAACAGGCTAGGAAAGCTGTGGAGATTTGGCAGAGTAATTTACCTGCACAATTTTGGTTCTTAAGCATTGTTGTCAAAATTCTGAACTTTCATCTTTAATGTAATTCCTTTCACTTTTTATATTTTTGTTGTTACTTCACTGACACACTTTGCCTGAGTTCTAGTGGCATTTCTTAAGATACTAAAATAATGTTTGAAATGTCTAAACGTAACTTTCAGTGTACGCTTTAGATAGGTTTCTTTTCTTGTAATATAAGCTTTCTGATGGTATTTAGTCTTATCAAGTTAACAGGCTCCCTCAAAAGTCCATTAATTCATCCCTTCTGTTTTAGAGACTTATTTCAGGACCAGCTTAAGGACCCTTTGGAGGTTCACAATTACATCTGCCATGCCAGGAAAATTGTGCAATAATAGAAAGCACAGAAAAATACATCAAAATTAATGTCTTGAAAATAATATGCATTGGAATTCTTAAGTGAAGGAGTTTTTTATAAGGATAAAAATAATTTCAAATAATCCAATTCAAAGTTTTAAATAATTTTGATTTGTCCAAATTGAAAATTATAATGTTTGAAATATAAACTCTACAATTGTGTTTTAAATTTTGTCCAATTTAAGTATATAAATAAAGGAAAAGAATTCTTCTAAGCACATATCACTAGAGAGCTAGGAGTGGCTTCTACATACACAATGCTATAAAGACTTCTGTTCTCATCTGATATTTCTTCCTTAGTGATGGTAATTTTTATTCTCTGGCAATAGAACTAAATACAATAATGGGAATAGCAGCGAAATTTGTTTACGAGTCAGCTAATGAGATACAAAGTATATGATGTAAATGGTAATTTTTTCTGCATCTCATTGCACCACTACAGCACTGAGGGGAAAACAATTATAATTGTGAAATTAAATTAGAACATGGCATAAGCAGTTCTATTTCCCAAAATACTGCATTGATTATACAGATATGATTGAAAAATATAATGCATATTTCCCTTATTCACAAACATTTTCAATTCCTGACTTTTTTCCCTAGCCTCCTCTTCCTAAGTAGGCTTTTGTTGTTAGTGTCTCTAAAGCGGTGTGTTAATGTAGAGTTTCAATAGCTCAAACAACTGTCTGTTTCCATTCCATTTTGATTGATTTAATGGATGATTTAAAGAAATAATTTTCTGTGTATGCCATAGTATTAAGGTGAAGACAAAGGCACTATTCAGCTTCCATAAAATCAGTTGATGTGCCAGATGTAAAATCAATTAACTTGGGTGAAGTATAGCCTTGTATTTTAATGACTGAGGTATCCCAATTGCTTGCTATAATTTTATTTCTCAGAAAGATGAGACTGGCCAATGTTTCTGTTTTAGCAAAGTGTTATTAATAAAGTTATAAAACTCAAATGATGAGGGAACCCCAGAAGTTCGGAGTTCAGAAGGGTCAGGTGTTTATAGTACTTCTCCAGTTTGAGAAAATCTTGCTTGGATTAACAGCTCATGATTTCCACACGGCTTAACTCACCATGAAGCATCTTCGTTGTTCACCCTTTGTGTTATTTTCTGTTCTTTGAGATTTTGGGAGTTGGAAGTCTCACCCCAACAGCATCCATCTCAAAATCAGTGTACAAATAGCTTTAGCACTCTGATCACAAACTCACTGTCACTCTTTCATACCCATGAAGCAAGCAGTTATTCCTTGCTGCATTTTTAAATTGACTTTTCCTGTTGTTCAAGTTTATTATAAGTATTTCTATCAGAAGGAAAATAATGCTGAATCCAGCATAACAACATTTCCTAAATTACAATTTGTTTCGTTTCATGATAATTTTCTTATCTGTAAAATGTCTGGATCTGAAATATTTTGAAAGAATATCAGTAATAACAGTCATCATCTCCTCCTACTTGCATGTTCATACTGTGATATTACTTAGTATGTCTTATACATAAAATATATAATTTTCAGGCCCTAGTTCAATGTATCTAACCTGTAGTCTGTGAGTTTTCCCACCAAAGAGAATGGAAGG
>VYZX01028443.1:32314-67244 GCA_013401335.1 Brachypteracias leptosomus | reverse complement strand
AACCTTAAACCACAACACACACAGGGAAATCAAAACATCCCTATGCTAATGGGCCACTCAGATTCATCCAGCACATGTAGGGTTCTGTCATAAAAATTCTCCATTCTTGTTGTGCTAACCTGGATTCTTTCTTGAGTGAAAAGAAATCTCCTTCACAATAGCAGATGTTTCAACAGGAGAAGGAAGATATAATAATTTCCTTGAAAGTCCACTGAATCTCCAAGAAATTCAAGAAAGTAGAGTATGCTTTTGTGTGAGTGTAAAAGATGTGCTTAAATTGAGGCAAAGACATTTCCTCACACAGCAAACTCACGTAGGACATAGCTGTTAGGCTTCATGAAGTGAGATGCAAAGAGCTCAAAGCAATATGACATGCTGTCATTCAAGCAGTAAGGGGAAAGGAACCTGCATTCAGTTGTTTCTCACTCGAAAAACTGTAGAAGAAATCAGTCCTGCAACATGTTCCTAACTTCCTTGATGCTCACACATGCCTCTTTACTAAGGGCACTCTTGTCGTTATTTATAGCAAGAGCTGCCTAGAGCCTAGAACCAGGTTACTTATGTAAGTATGCAAGGCCTTTGACACGGTCCCTCTCAACATCCTTATCTCTAAGTTGGAGAATTATGGGTTCAATGGGTGAACTGTTCAGTGGATAAAGAACTGGCTGGGTGGTCGCATCCAGAAAGTGATGGTCAACGGCTGGATGTCCAGATGAAGGAAGGTGACGAGTGGTGTCCCTCAGGGGTCTGTGCTGGGACCGGTGTTGTTTAATGTATTCATAAACGATATTGACAGTGGCATTGAGTACACCCTCTGCAAGTGTGTGGATGATACCAAGCTGAGGGGTGCATTTGATATGTCACAGGGACGGGATGCCATCCAGAGGGACCTGGATATGCTGGAGAAGTGGGCCCAGGTGAACCTTATGAGGTTCAACAAAGCTAAGTGCAGAGTCCTGCACCTGGGTCGGAGTAACCAACACTATCAGTATAAGCTGGGAGACNGGTAGAGATGTCCTTGCTTGTGTAAGGAGATTGGACCAGATGATCTCTGGAGGTCCCTTTGAACATAAAACATTCTATGATTCTATGATTCCAGCTCAGTTTGAAAATACCAGAAGATGGAGAATGCACCATTCCCCTTGATAATACAACCCTATATTTAATCTTGCTCCTCCTTAAAGAATTGTATGTCTCACTTCTGGTTTGATTCAACTAACTTCAGCATCCCACCTGTCCTTATTATCCTTTCTGTACTACATGAAAGAGCCTTCATTTTCTCCCCATGAAAAAAATTGCATCATTGGATTATCACGTTTTTTTCTGGGAAAGACCTATTCAGGTGATACTGGAGTTGACTGACAAGGTCAGTCCATCTGAGCAGAGCTTCCATGAGGTTATCTGTATGTCCATCACTATCAAAATTAAATCTTTAAATCATATATTCAGTATTTCTTTACTACTTTTTTTTTTTTTTTTTAAATCTCTAGCACTACCATTCAGCTCTTCAGCCAGTCTGAAGCACAGCAGGTCAGTGCATGTATGTCATTTCATACCAGGTGGGAAACTAGCCCATGGATTCTCACCCTCCTTGTTTCTCATGATGTAGTATGTATTCAGAAGCTACTGAATGAACCTAAAACGTACTCAAGCATACCTTGTATGATTCAGCTGATTAAAAATATTGCCATTTACACCATTTAACCCTTAAGCATTACTGCACCTCCTTTCTTTACAGGCACTCTAAGTGGCAGCAAGAAAACAACACATATTTCTGCTCTGCTGACCCAAGCAGAAATTGATTTATGGTTCAGATGTACAGCCAAGGCACCTCAAATCTCCCCTGATGGCTGCAGTGGACTAATATCTGGACCTGACTTGAGTTGTTCATACTCAGCTGGAGGGTTAGGCTGTGGAGCTCATTCAGATCCACATGCTGGCTTGGCTCCAAACTTGGTCGACCTCTCTTTTTAGGGCTGGGCTGCAGCTGCAAACAGAATGTGCATCTGCAGAGTTCTCTGAAAATAGTTGTCTTTGTTGTGACTAAGATACTTAGATCTTTTTTCAGTAGCACCCTTATTTGATTGACTGATGTGCCTGCAAGTTATTTCTGAATTTGGGTTATTTCTATTTCTGATGTAAGACTCCAGATGCTGTGTAATTGCTGAGCCCACTCTTTTATTTGATAATACTTTTTAATCCAAAATTGGGAGCAAACTTTTGTTGTGTAAAGTCTGTATTTGTGTCAGAAATACTGATGGCCACAACCAGACTAAGGGCGTCTTCCTCATGCATTAAATTATATTGCGTAGAAGAATAACAAGCCAACATCATACCCTCCTGCACTGTTACTTAGAGGTCTTTTTTAGATCCCTTCTTTCTTTCCTGTTAAAAAAACACAGAGCTGTTCAGTAACTCTTTCTGTCTCAGGCCCACAAAAGAAAGAAGAGATGATATGAATTTGCCTGTGTTGTTTCACGTTGATTGTTTGATCAACTTTGCTGAAATTGGTCAGACATTTTGCATTCTGATTAGAAATGGCTGGCATGCAGGATTCAAGACTGAAATATAAAATTAGCTACAAAAGCATGTAAAAATCATCATTTATCAGTAAATACAAGGCATTTCAACAGTAATTCATGGAAGTTCCTGAGGAAACCTTGATAATTAAAGATTAACAATATAAGAAGACAAGTGATATTTATTATCCTGAAACCATGGAGGAATGTGTGTGGACCTGTGTGCATGTGCATGTGTGCATCCATTCATGAAACTTCAAAATGGTTATAAAGCCAGTTTAAATGGGCCTGCTTTAAATGGAAAAGAAAAACTGGAAGGATCAGCCTAAAAAATTACGCTCAACCACATGAGCTGACTAATCAAAATAATGTGCTGCATGAGCCTGAAAGTTGGAAAAAAATAAAATAAACCTCTGGGTTTATCCACAACTCTTTTTGGCAATCAAAACATACCTTAGAGAAGCTACTTTTCACTCAGACACAGGTGCTGGGTTAACAATTAGTGTGCCTTCACATAGATCATTTGGAACCAAGAGCAATTCAACCTTTAAGGAATAATTTGTGTTCTACATATCAAAGCTTTGTAATATATCATGTGTCTTATGTTCCACCTTCTCTAAATCTTGCAAGGACTAGCAAGCATCCTTCTAAAGTAAAGGTAAACGTTTTGTGTACACTGGGTTTAAGTTGGAGTTGTGCTTTTAACTGTTGCTATAGAAACAGGTACTAAGATGTAGCAAATTCATATTTTGAAAAATGAGCCTTCCTTCACACAGATCCAGTGATGAGTTCAGAGTTGGGTATCTAAAGTCTCCAAAGTTCCTATCTGCAATAGGCACAATTCAGCCACATGGATTGAGTGAGGCACTCACTGTAACTTTCTTCATGCTCCTAGTGGCTGTTGTGGTACCACATGCTTGTCTTGAGACTCCAAAACCAAGGCAAGTACAGTGACTGGAAGAGGGACATTTCCATAAGCTATATTAAGTACAACCATCAGTGTAAATATTTTTTCGCATTAAATGGATCATTACATTTCTTGATTATTTTTTTCTTTTACTTTCATTTTTAATAGGTTAATTCTGGAAGATGCATTCAAGCTAGTTTTGAAATATAGTCATTCTCTTTTTTAATTAATGACACTAGACAAATATTCTCTGTATTGGACTTGCAGTAATGCCCAGTTGTTCCCACAACGAGCAGTGTCTTTGTGAGATGCATTGTTTGAATTAATTATAATTTCCCAATCCAAATATCTTGCAGTACAGCAGGATAAAAAAGGAGCAGGATACGGAAAGCCATTAGGGTAACAATATGCACATATACAGTTAGTTCCTTTTTTTTAACCTCAGAACAAGTCCCACAGAAAACAACACAAGAGAAAAAATAATACTTGAATATTCAGAAATTTATTTTGTGTCATAAACATATAGAACATATAGGCAAAATTAGAGGAGATACTATAGCTTTGTTTCATTTATGTCTATTTTTCAAAACATAAATGTATATCTACGGTATTGAGCAACATCTCAAACAAACTAGTATGAGTTGACTTCTTTTGGGCAAGGTAATGAGATCTGAAGCATGCAGTAAATGACTATACAAGGTTTCATTCATGAAACTAACTCTTTAAGCCTAAGGTACTTCTCCTCAATTAAGGAAAAGCTAAACTTCTTAATACAAACTACATAACAAGCTCCAGTAGAGTGCATAATAGATCAACATGGCACACAGTAATTAGAACCTTGTCTAAATGATGACAAGAGGTTATAGGATCTATTTCAGTCTCCAGTCCATTGAGGAAATCATTATAAGATATTCTTTTACTCTTACTTTTCCAAAGGCATTTTTTTCCAGCAGTATCAGATGTTTATGTTACCATTTTTTGTAGTCTTACTTCACCAATTTTCATACCATTTAATGATTAAATAGAAAACTTGCTTTTATCAACTTATAAATTTAAACATATCCCACATAAAATGCAGACAAGCAACACCAGCATAGTAATTATCTTAAAAAAAAAAAAAAAGAAGGACTTTTTAACATTCCTTGCACCCTGCTAGGAACAAAAATAGCTTTCATACAAATCTGTGAGTTAAGTAATAAAATCTGATGAGATGGGAATGGGGACCTTGTTCTGCAGTGAGACAGACTCTATTGAATTGGAGCATAGTGGAAAACATACTCATCAAGAGCAAAGGAGATTAGAAGCATCTTTCAGATTGACCAAGCCTGGCTATATCCAGCCATAATAAATGTTTCAGTAGCAGAGGCTGAACATAATAAGTATTTTTGCAGGCTCAATGCCAAATCTGAAAGAGTTCTATAGGACTTTGTCCAATTTCTTAATTTAAAAATGCAGTATTCATTCAAAAATATATTTTTAGCTGTAGCAGTACAGCTTTGTTGCACTCAACTGTTTTTCCTGACTTTTCTAACTGCTTGATAAACTTCCAGGTTTATTAAACAATTTTACAGAAGCATAAAGTGACTGTAAATCTCCCTCCATCTCCTTGCTAGAGGTGCCCTAGTGTAGGTCTTCTACTTTCTGAAGTTCTGCTTCCAGAAGTTGTTTGTGGGTTAAAATTGTAAGGTCTGACCATGCCATTAACCTTTCAGTAGAACTCCTTCTCTTCTGCTTCAGGGTACACCATGAAGACACCCTGACAGCACAGTGGCCCCATAGTACGGACCAACCATTGGCCTCCCACTCCTTCTCCTTGCTTCCACCCTGAGCTCTTTGAGGAGAGGGTAGGGGAGCTGAGCTTGTTCAACCTGGAGCAGAGATGGCTTCAGGGAGCATAACAACAGTCCCCAGTGACTGCAGGGAGGTCAGCAGGGTGATGGAGACAGGTTCTTCACAGTGGTGCACGGTGGGAAAAGGAGACATATTGGACGTCAGTTGAAACATGGTAGTTTCAGCTGGGATATAAGGAGAAACTTTTTCCCCATGAGGACAGTTAGGCAGAGGCACAGATTGCCCAGGCAGGTGATGGAGTCTCCATCCACGGCAGTCTTCGAGCCTCAACTGAGATGACTTGCTGTGAGCAGGAGCTTGCAACAGGGACCTCCTGAGCTCCCTCCCAGCCTGAGCTATCCAGTGATCCTATGAAAACCTCAGAGTAGTCTGGGGTAGAGAAAGCAGCTTTTCTTTCTGGGACTTTCCATATTCTGTGTTGTCAGAAAGGGCCTCCACAGCTCTTGAAAATCTCGAGATTTCATAGCTGTTATGTGAACACTTAAAATGTATCTGCCCTTACATAAGGGCTTGTTAAGCTTAATGCTATGCTAAAGATTGCAAATGTTTCTGGACAAGGTGATTTAGCATAAAATGTGTTCCAGACTATGGCTTCTCCTGAAAGCTATCTCAGAAAAAAAAAAAAGGCATGAGCATGAAGAGTGCTTATCGGTGAATGAATACAACTATAAAGTGGAATTTCTGGGTTTCCCATTACAGGTGAATTTACATGTGACATTGAGCTGGAGAAGCTGGCTTATTGTCACTTGTTCAACAGCCTGTCTCTGGCTAGTGAAGTACCAGGCACAGGTCCAAACCAGTTTTTCTCCAGTCATGCTGCGGCAAAAACCAAGGAGCGGGCCCATGGCACGCAGAGTCCTTTGGAGTCCTCTGGATCTCCACTCTGACTAAACAAGAAGTACCTGTTTTCTGTTAAAACAACAGACAGGTTGTCATCATCTGCATTATGTTCACTCTTTCTCGGTTATTATCTTGATTCTGCTTTAAACCACAGTACCTGAGCATCCTCACAAGAAGGAGATATTTCATGAGTAAATCCCAGCAGTGACTTTGAGAGATTTATGATCTTTCCAAGTACTCATTTGCATTCTGTTCTGCTCAGGAAACTTAAAGAAGCTTAAAGAAACCCAATGGTTTTTAATTTTTTTTATATATAATCAGTAGGCTTGTGGCTAGCTAAGATATTGTCTTTTCAGATAGGCATTAGATTTACTGCAAGTTGTTTTTACAATGAGTGTATTATTTTCAATACTTTAAAGTAGTAATATTTTGTGTTAAAGTGGAAAAAGGCATCCCTGAGAACTCTAGGGACAAATTTTGTCCAATAATAACTAAAACAGGAATGGATATTATTGACGCATTCTGTGGAAAGTCTTCAGGAAATATTGAAAAATCTCTGTAGAAAAATGTTCTGTGGGTTTTACTTGCCAGAGGTAGACACCTGTGTCACCAAGCACACTCCTTTGATTATATGGAGAATTTAGACTTTTAGTGAGTGGTTCATTAGAGATCTAAAATTTAAGGACTAGTTAAGCTGTCATCATCCCCTCAACACACTTCCATTTCTACAGTGGTTACTGTGATATTGTTGTGTACTTTGGAGGGTCTAGCTGCCTTGCATCATTTGCTGATGCATCCCAGGCTGAAGATGAGGATATGGATGAGCTCCCTCAGCCAAATTTGGTCAGGAACTGCTAAACATCACATTGGGAAGGAGTGAACTAGGCCACAGTGCCAGAGATGTGATCATGCTAGAGGCAGCAACCTCTGGCATCTGGAGCCCCTCTACAACACCAGCTGAGAAGAATCTGAGCTGCCATGCAGCCACCATTTGGTACCATGGGCCTCGGGCAAAGGAGGCAGGGACCTCAGGCAGAACATACAGGTGAACATGGAACTGCTGCCAAATGTAGGGAACAGCCTTTCTGAGGTTGCATTTTCCATGATCTTCCTCTGTTTCCCCCCAGTAGGAGAAGTTACTCATACCAAGGCTAATGGTTAATACCTTACATATCAACCCCAAAGTTCATATGAAAACTTGCTGAATCAATATCCCATACCATCTCTGTTTATGGGACTGCTCTGTCCAGAGAAGAAGTCACAGGTGACACCCACCAGAACCTATACCAAGATCCCTGACTTTTTTGAGGACTCCTGTTCTGGTGCTTGGTGCCTTCTGGCTAGCGACTCCATCATTTAGAGCTGTACAATACAAATTGCTTTAAAAAGAGCAATGGTTAGGAAACACCTTAACATGAGTGTTTCTGTTTCTCTGTGCGGATAGGAATGTTTGCACACAATGCCTTTCAGAGGATAAAAAGTACCCCAATTCTTGCTTTTCCAAGACATTGAATTTATTTATAGGAAACCTGGTAGATATGGGGAAAGAAAACCAAGACAGGATAACATTCTTAGCCAAGTAATGATGTATAAATAGCTGTTTGGGGGTTTAATGTAAGCTTTGTTATGAGACTGCACAACAAAGTCAGTAAAGTGGCAGAAACAGATGAAAACTTAAGAAACAAATATCCTGCTCTCATCTTGATGTCCCTAATCATGAACGCCCAAAAGAAAACAAAAATGCCTAAATGCTGCACATAGGATAGTGCCTTAGACCATGGTGTGTTTTTTTTTTAAATTGTCTTTAAGTCATCAGGATGTCTTCTTCAGTTTTTACTATAATATAACTTTTTACATAATGTTGCAATACCAGATAAAACTAAATTATTCCACTCCAATGCTTGTAAATTCTTACATTTATAAGGAGATAAAATATTGTTCAAACCCAGTGAAAAAGTATCAAAAAAGAGCAATTCTCATGACAGAGAAACTGATCCGTTCACTTTATCCAGCCACACTGGTGTCATGTAAAGGTACCTTTATGTTTAGGTGACTTCTGTAACTACGGTCTCTAAATAAAGGACCCTCCTCTTGTAGCCTTCATCAGTGAAGGACCTGCTTTTGTACATAGTTTTCAGTTCCTCTTGCGTGAACTGAAATATCTCAAGAGATCTCACCCAACATTTCACCTGGGGTAACTTGAAGTAGGCCAGAAACACTCAGGAAAACAACTAACCAGTCCCAGTAGTCATTATTAGAGACTGCATTAGAATGGACTCTGAAGAATAAGTCATCTCTGATTCCTGAGGACTGTATTATCATCCAAAAATGAGTCAAATCTCAGAGATGCTGTTCTAAGAGTCTTTTGTAGTGCCAGATACTCTTTTGAGACAGACACAGTTATCTGTTTCCCTAGAATTTCCACCTTTTGTATCCCTGTGACAGCACTAATTATGGTACGTGGAGATTAGCACCAACCTGAACGCTCAAATCACACTTGTGTTCTGGGCTCCTAGTCCTACCCATATAAAGAAAGACACAAACCCCTGAAACCCTCCAGAGGGAAAACCTCTTTGCAAAATCAACTGCTTAAACACAGGTTCATCAGATAACTAAAATACTAATGAAGCAATGACATTTGTCAGCCTAAAACTCACCCCAGGTTTCCTACTCTGTAATCTGGAAGCATATTTGGTTTTCACACTCTCAAATTCTATGCTTTCAGTAAGAAGAACCCAACAATCAGTGCAAAGAGTGGGTTTTTTCCACTCTCCTTAACGAGTTTGTGGCTTAGTTAAATTTACCAAGTTCAGTACAACAACATTTCCTATGCAAAGAGTATTTCATGGCTCTAGCAAATCAGAACTACAAAAATATGGCAAATTAACTATATCTTGTGACAAGACAAAAATTAGCCTGTATCATAGCTGCACATTAACATCTCAATGTATTGTTATCTTCAAAAATGTTTTTAAACTCTCTTTAAGGGTTAAAATAGCACTTAATCATAGAATCATTAAGGTTGGGAAAGACCTCTAATATCATCAAGTCCAACTGTCAACTCAACACTACCTTGACCACTAAAACATGTCCTGAAGTGCCACGTCTACGCGTTTTTTGAACACTTCCAGGGTGGGGACTCCACCACTTCCCTGGGCAGCCTGTTCCAATGCTTGACCACTCTTTCAGTAAAGAATTTTTTCCTAATATCCAATCTAAGCCTCCCCCGGAGCAACTTGAGGCCATTTCCTCTCATCCTAACACTAGTTACTTGGGAGAAGAGACCAACACTCACCTCTCTACAACCTCTTTTCTGGTAGTTGTAGAGAGCAATAAGGTCTCCCCTCAGTCTTCTCTTCTCCAGATTGAAATATCAGTGTGGAACTACTTAAGTATGTTTATGTTTAACTTTATGTTATGTTTAACTTTATATTACCTTAAAAAAGGTAACTGCTGCATGCAATCACTGAAATAGTTCAAGCTCAATTCTTTGTCTGCAAAATAAATATAAGTAGATTTTCCTTTCTTGAAGCTCTGTGAGAAAAAAAATACAGAATACAAGATGTTATTTGCTGATACAAATGATCAGTTATTAGTCTTGCTGGCATACTCAGGCTTTTCTTTATGGTGGAGCAACACTGAACTGCTTCTGACTGAAGACACAAACACAACCCAAGTGACCAGTGCATTGATTCTGTAATTTGGCTTTTTCTATTGCAAATTTCTTTTCATTTATAGGACTTGTTGCAATACAAGGGTGAAGATGTCCCTGCTCCCTTTGGCAACGCTCAGTGTGCAGGTCCCTGGGGTATGGCTATTCATAGCTTTCCATGGTGTTCACTGCAGAGTCCTGATGATGATACATTGATTGTCATGAGGAAAACTGACAATTTAAAGCAAAACCACAGACAGACACAGACACATAGACATATGTGGGTGGCAGTGACGTGGACAGAAACAGAATTCTCAGGATTCAAAGCTGGTGACAGACTTCAAAAGCTCAGTCTCTCACTGAATCATCAATAACTCTGCACATGCTGAAGCCTTTATTTAGCTGTTCTGGTGAAAGAATTAGCACTTGCTTGATCACCATCTAAGATGCTAAACCTGTCCTATTATTTTTGTATCCTAAAGAAACTTAAGCGTGTGTGCTTGCATGTGTTTGTCTCCAAAATACCTCTTTGGCTGCTGAAGATTGTCTTCTAGTTATTAACTGGTTTTGAAATTGATGTTAAGCACAATCCTGAGCTGGCAGCACCAATGAATTGTTTACACTAAGAGATTATTCCCCAAAGGTGAATTCCTCAGGGATGTTCCTAGAGACCATAGGAAGCATATGTGTGTTTACAGCCTCATGGGGAACTCATTGTAACTCCCCATGACCCAGTCATATCTGGCAGGGAACAACTAGGTCCATTTCATGCCATTTGCTGTGACTTGGAGTGCGTCAAAGAGAAAGGACATTAACTGCAGCCATGCTCTGTTGCTGCTTTCTGGGCCTGTCCCTTGATATGCACACACCTGCCGCGAACATCAGCAGCTCTGCCAGTCTTGAATACGGAATGTGGTAAGATTTCTTTTGTGGCACTGCCCCTTCCCATGCATAATCCTTTTTCTTTAGAGAAGTTTTCTTTATTTGCATGTTTCCTTTGAGAGGTTTTATATCTTTCTCTCCTTGACTAAATAAGTTAAATGTCATGTTGCTATTGTGGAAACCTCTCTTTCTCTTTCTTTCCAGAAACAGCATCCCATCTTTTACAATTTCCAAAAATTGCAACCTCCACCACAGCCATTGCTTGACTCTTTCATGCTCTTGGAATCTAGATTTCTCTTGAACCTGGCATAAGAAAAGGTAAAAGAAACTGTTTAGGATTTTTTTACAATAAGCTTATATTGTTCAATTACTGTTTTATGGACAGTGATGGGGTGCAGGGCTAAATGGTGACCTGTGACACATGGGTGTGCAGAACAGTAGGTGTCCTCTGAATCCATGCCTGGCCTCTCTCAGCCTTAAGGTGAGATAGGCAGGACCTAGATAGTGTGTCCTAGTGTGTAGGATCATGGTGTGACCAGACTGCAGTGAATGTGTACAGCATTGCTACTTCCCAGTGCACTGACCAGAAGCACTTACTGCTGGAGTGGGCTAACAGCAGATTATTTCCCTCCCTGTCTTAAGAATAGCTTAAAACAAGTGATGAATTCTTTCTTAGAAATGTATCACCTCATGAATACAGGAAAATCTGTTCAGCTACTCAGGAAAAGTTCAGTGAAAGTGTTTTGAATATGATTGACTCAAATCATCATCTCCTCATACGTGGAACACTTTTTACCCAGTGTTCAAATTCCTCAGAAATAGTGGTATGTAAATGAAAATGAGAGGAAGGAAGGATGAAAGGAAGGAAGAAAGGAAGGAAGGAAGAAAGAAGGAAGGAAGGAAGGAAGGAATTTCCTTTCCTAA
The DNA here is from genome assembly GCA_013401335.1 of Brachypteracias leptosomus. Lineage (NCBI taxonomy): Eukaryota > Metazoa > Chordata > Aves > Coraciiformes > Brachypteraciidae > Brachypteracias > Brachypteracias leptosomus. The sequence goes on along the minus strand of VYZX01028443.1, from coordinate 55,669 downwards.
CTTCAATTATACATAGCCAAGTCCTGAAGTGTTAGTGTTTACATAGACTAGGATTAAGAAGCAAAATTATTGTGTGCTTAGTCAAGCAGAGTCAGGGTGATTCTCCCTCCTTCTGGAACACTCATAGTTCCATGTTTATACCCAATCTATAAGAGAGAATGGAATCATTAACCATAGTTGTATCATAGTTTGGGAAACTAAAATGTGAAAGCAGAAGTTTGAAACGGTGTGAATTTCACTATAAATAGGTCCAAATTTTCAGCTATAAGTATATAATGTGTTCTGAGTGCAAAATGTCTGCTAGCTTTTTTTATTGCTAAGAGCAATCAGTCCTGTTAACAGCTGAATTTAGAGCAGACAATCCTGAGGAAATGAGATAAATAATCTTGAGACTGAAAAAATGAATGATAGCATAATCAGGGATCTACATCCTACGGTCTAGTTATATCATATCTTCCTCTTCATTAATTAAGAGAAGTCAGAATTACAATGCATTACCTTTTGCCAAAGTTTTTACCTGCCCAGAGGTTACTGTCTGAAAAAAAATACCCTGTAAGCATGTAAAATTCTTGTTTGGGCAATTTCATACCATTCTTGCATGCCTTTTCCCTAATGCTGCTGCAGAGGTTGGCTACAGCGGAAGAGCACAGACTCATTTTGTATGACGGTGGTTTCCCCATTTCTTCCCGTGCCCTTTGTATATTTCAGTGCAGAATAGCAATCCCCAGAGTGTCTGAGTAGGTCCTCTCATCTAATTCCTTACTATCTGGCTTTCTCTCTGGCTGCTGTGGTTGAGCACTTACCTTCACAGACAAAGGTCGATTAAATGCAGTTTATGACCTCCATTCATCATTTTTAACATTTGGGGTTTTTTTAATCCTTTATTCTTTCAGTCTTCTTCCCTTTACTTTTCCATTTTGTCTGGCTTCAATGCTATTCATGCTCTGCTTCTTAGTGTCGTTTTTGACCTCTTAGTTTCCTTCACAAACACCTATTGCTATCTCCAAATTTTTCCCAGCTCTGCTATAATCCTCACCCATGACTACCCTCTAGTCTATTCTCTGTGTTTTCCAGAAACACTCTGTCTTCTGGATCACTGTGATCCCTCTTGCTATTGCTGTAAGGGCTTCTTTCAATGTCTATCCAGCCATCAGGACCTGCCTTCTCTACCTTAGAGATAGCTGTATTTCAAGCTATCTCTCACTTCAATACATGGTTATCCTGGAGAGATTCTCCCATCCCCAATAAACATATAGGAAAAAATGGCCAGATATTCATGTCATTTTCATCAAAACAGCAAGTATTTCCTGTATCTTGATGTAAAAGCGGCCCAAGGCTCTAATACAAGTTTATGTCATTACTTCCTTCTCTCAACAGCTCCTGAGGAGCAGTTTTTCAAGCAGAAAATGTACAAAGTATGGCCTACATATACACCTAAGTATACCTATTGCACAAGTTTCTGGGAAAGAAAGTTCAAAACTAACTCAGACCACCTCTACAGTCTTCTCCTAGAATTATCACACAGTGAAATGTTTAGAGCTATAGCAAATTTTTATTAAGTACAATATCAAAGACTAAAAACAAGGGATGGAAACTGGAGATAAAAAGCTCAGCTTGGAGAACTTGTGTGATGAACTTGATAGAAAAAGAAATTAAAATGGAGATATTACTCACTTCAGTGCGTAAAGTATGAGAAAGAACAAGATAGGCATTTCCTCAAATTATCAGAAATGTTGAAAGACTTTCATCAGCTAAAAAGAGGAAAAATAAAGCTTAGCACTTTGAGAGACCACACAGGTAGTAACCTACCTCTTCGTCAAAAACAGCCAGCAATGACAAAAGACACAATGGCTGTATGAGGAAAATGTTGAATAAAATCCCTATCTCACTGAAAGCAAGGGGGAATTTTGTCAGTATGACAAAATATTTAGCCACGTGTAGTAACATCCTGAGGAAATTCTAACTTTTCCTGTCTATGTACTGTTCTAGGTCTTTTTTATTCTCTGGCCGGAATATGTTATGCTAATGAAGTGTAATAGAAGTTCATGTTTCACAAAGGGAAATGGAAGGAAGGCTTGGTCATAAAGAGGACCAGCCCTTGAAGAACTTTTACAAAATTTTCCTGGTACTGCAAGAAGCAGTGGTTAAGTTAGGTTTAATTTTATGAATGAGTCAAAATTCAGACAGTGATTAATTTACTCTAAATGGTGTTTCCATTCTTACACTACTTCTAAGACCAGTGCAGTCCACAGCAACAAGCAATAGCACTCAAAGTTACAAAGTCTCCATGTTTATTACCCTCTTTTCCATGTCCCTGTGTATCTCTGCTTGATTTCAGGCGTTATTAAAAACCAGGTGATTATTTGAACAATATCTATATAGCTTATGAATTCTGGTTGTCAATATAAAACCAAGCAAATAGTGGATCTCACATAACACTGTTAGAAGATGCACTGAGGTTCTCTATTTGCTGAACATGCTTGCGTCCATCAGGTCACACAAAAACAAATTATTATTTTGTCAACTTTGTTGTTAGTCAAAAAGACAATGCTGATGAAGCAATTCTCTTTCCAGACATTCACAGGAGGGAGGAGAAAAAAAAGTCTCAGACTGTCATAAACAGCACTTTGGATAGAAGGCAAAGAGATGTGTGCATTTCAACAGTAAGGTAGGACTAATTCAGCCCACATGACTAAAGCCTTGGAAGGATTCATTCTTAAATTGTTGAAAGTTGAGGAGATGAAAGGTCAAACATCACTTCTCCTATTGACCTGAATCAGCTGATTTGTATGTCCCCATAGCTGGGATAGAGGAGCAGACAGGGAGCTTGAGTTCAAGATGACTAACAAGAGGTCAGGGGAGTAAATAACATAGCCATGAACTTAGACAAAGGTGTTAGAAACCACAGAGAGACAGGATACTAGGATTGACTGTTTCAGGTTGGTGGATATTTAGCAAGAAAGAGCTCCACCAGACATGTGATGGCATGGCTTTAAATTTCGGTCAAAGCATGTGCTTAACCACTTTCCCAAACAGAGTTTAAAAGCTATTTTTTAAATCAATGAGGAATTCACTAAATGCACCCACTCTTCTGAAAAATACACTGTACATTTCAATATTTTATCTTGACATGAAAAATATCTGAGGGGTTTAAAGAAAAGATTGGTCAATATCTGTGTATGTTCATTCTGTGTATTACTAAGCATCAGTCAGATCAACGTTGCAGTTCTGTGCTAATGTCTGGAATTCACATTAAAGCTGTGTCAGGAAGCCTGGAGTTGGAGCAGTATTGATGGTAAATAGATATAGGTCATTTGGACCAGAAGACTCAGACTTGCCACACTGGTAAGACTAATGGAAATCAATAAGGGAGCAATTATAAAAAAAAAATTTAAAACCACTATAAAGAGAAAGAAAAGAGGGGAGTAAACTTCCAACAACTTGGGATTTTTTCCAGGCTTCACAAAAACGAAAGTGTTTACAAACATCCATTTTTATCTCTATTTAGCATTGACTAGAGTGGATTTCAGCCTTTTTTGAAAACAGCCCACAGAATAAGACTCCCGTTCTGTTTCAGAACTCTCCCCTTCATCCTCCTGATCATTTCATTCCTTTAAGATGTCTTCCAATCTGTACATTACTTTTTGATAAAATCCGCTCATACGGATGCAGTGTCCCAGGAGGCCTGGTAGAGGGACACGGTGCCTTCCCAGGTGATACGATGGCTCTCTACTGATTTTTAAGGCACTCTGGGGGATGGGGAGTGGAAAATAATCCAGGAAATAAAGAAATATAAGAGTTAAAATACAACTGAATATGTAAAGTGGAATATACTTAGAGCCTGACTTAAACTGAGTCTCATTGTTCCATATTCTTAACGTGTTCTTTACTATTCCGAATTCCACAGCAATTTTCACATACCAAGCAGCACTTTTTATCATTGACTTTAGTGAAGACTTTTTCATAGAGTTTTCAGTGTAGCACACTTCCTTCTATGAGAAAGTCTGACAGATGCTTTACTCAAGCCACCATGAAATATAGCTTCACTACCTCATAATTTTGTTTTTATTGGAAAAGGAAAGCATTCAGCTTGACTCATAGAATGTGTTTGTTTTGAATCTATTTTTCTCACCATATTTATTGCTGCTTTCCTCGAGAGACTGACTTGAGAGCTTTCTGTTCTTCAGTCCACCAGTAGCTTTGCCTCATCAGAGGCTGTGTATGGAGTCACCTAAACTACATTAGCTATCTGAAAGTTAAGGTTTTTGCCTCGACCACTCATCCCATAGACAAAGGGTGACTGATTCCATATACCTTAAACTTTTCTTAGATGTATATCCTGGAACCAGCATCCCAAGACATCCTTCATGACTCTATGGAGCACCTATAGCAGTTTAGGCTAGAGATGGTATTTTTACATAACTAAATTTAAGTGAAATATATCCCACTGTGAAAAGCCTAAGCTAAAATAGTACAGCATTACTTAATTTAAAATATGTTGTGGTAGATATATGGCAGTATATGTACAATATATGCTGTAGCATAGCTGTAAGATTGAACTGAATATGGTATGGACTTTGCGTATTTAGCTCAAAGCAAAATCTCCTACTGCAACAGCACATAAAGAGAACTAGCATTATCTACAGTAAGCTGCAATGTAAGTAACACAGAAATAGGGACTGAAATTGCTTCATGTTTGGACAATGTCCTCAACTGCACTACCATGGTAGCCTGATTGCAGTCATGCAGTGCTAGCTACACTGAGGTCACAGCTACACTGTGCCAGCCTTCTACTTGGGGCTCTTAGAGCTCACTAGTTGCACAGTCACTTTCCTCACTGTCAAAAGCGCAGAAGGACACTTAGGAGTTGCCTACAGTAGCAAGTCATGAGGACCAGTAGGAGAGGATCTGTAGAGCAAAACATTTGTTGAGGACATAACAGCAATATCATAATGTCTTTACTTCAGATCAATACTGGTCTGGTTCCAGGAAGTAAACACCTATCTACAGCTGAAGGACATTTGAAGCACGGGCTCTGATTTACTTTCACCCAAAAGAAAGACTGCTCAGTAGTGATGTGAGGCAAAATATGGTGAAAGAAAACAAACAGAATAGGAAATGAGGACAGTCAGAAGGGTGAATTTAACAGCTTACTTCTGGTCTGAACTGAAATGCTAATGTAGATGCACCATTGTGCACAGAAAAGCATTAATAAGTAGTTAGTGCAACACAGGAACTCTCCATGTCACTGGACAGGTCTTCCTGCAGCTGCAAGACATGGGGCTGTGCATAAGGGACAGAGCCAGTGACAGCTCAAGCAAGGCAGCCAAGAGAGCAGAATTTGTACACATGGCTAATGCCAAATTCATTATTTTCATATGCATCTTCCTTTGACTTCAGCTCTCTGGCTTTATTATTTACACTAACTTACTGTAAGCATGGTACAAGCACAATACCCAGAGACTGTTGTGTATTCTGTCTACAGCTCTAACAGTGTTGTCCTGGCTGAGTGTAAGATTAAAGGCACTATCTTATTTTCCTGGGACAGGGAAAGAGACGGGTATCTTTTAATTAGTAAATATCAGTTTAACTGGGTGAATGGGTGCTTGTTTCCATCATCTCAACTCATTCTTATAGACTTTAAGGCAGAGATGAATATGGATGTAATAGAACAGAAAGATCTTACAAGCAAGCAAGCAATGCTCTTAATATAAATGTGAGCTCTATTCTGGAATACAAAGTTTGACCATAATTGTCAAAGGTACTTGATAAGCTACATATGCTTTAACACACCACAAAGGTCTTAATGATTCATTGGAGGGCCAAATTAGCTCAAGACTGGAGGAGTGTCTTACAGTACATATATAAGTTATTTTACATCCCACACACAGACACATCTGGGCAGCTTTTTGCAGCCATCTTAATACAAGATTCTTTATGAGAGAGCACATGCCAAAAGCAGAGTTTGTCCATTCATCTGCACATACCAGCTGATGAAAAGACAAGTGGACAAACACTTCGCTATGTTAGAGGCAAAACATCGCTAGTATTGCTGAAGAAAGCATCTGCCAAACATTAACCAGGACTTTCAGAAACAGGTTGTATTTAACATCTCACAAACTAATATGTGCTATTTAGCAGTCAATATACAATCAAGGATTCTAAAACAAATAAACATACAGCTTACCTACAGAAGACTTTCCTCTAGTTTTATTATCACTTACAGTGGAGCCAATGCTTCAACAGCAGGGAGATGAAGGCTAATTCATGCATGTTGTGTTCTACACACTGCTTTAACCTTCCGTTGCACATAGTTCCTTGAGAATGATGCTACTGATATTATTTAGTACTAATATTATTAAATGTCTTGGCAGAGGTTTACACAATCTGCTCTTATTTCAATCACTCAACAAAGGCTTGTAAAAAAGCTGCAAGAGAAAGCCATTTACCCATTCACAGATTAAAACTTAAAGTGCCAACTTAATGTATTTTGACATTTTCCAGGCAGAAAAGTCTGGCAGAGGAGCAGAGAGCCCCTAACTGAACACAGGTTCTTAGGCAAAGGAAGAGACACAATGGCAATTCAAGGACACAAGTCCCAGCCCACAGCTTTTCTGGAGACTGCACATAGTATCACTAACAAATTTTGCTAACAGATATCAAGAAAAAGGGTGGTGTTAGTAGCAAGGTGTGCCTCCCCATAGATTGGTTCATCTCTCCTGCAACAGGTAAGCAAGGTTGCTGGTTATTTCCCAGAAGACACTGAGACATAGTAAGGGTGAGATTCAGGTGACCAAAGGCAGATATGAGCTAGCATTTCTCCATGGCTGAATCCATGACACCCATGCTCAGTTGCTGACCTACCGCAGCACTCTGGGTGACTGTAGAGAAATCACTTAGTACGGTATTCATCTTTTCCAAATTTAGACTCCTGTAGTATAAACATCTACATAGGAACAAGTCACCCTGTACTGCCTTTGTAGTCAACAGAGAGAAATAGATACTTTCAGAGTGTAATTAATCTCATCCTAAAGAAGACATCTTCCAAATGATTTATGCCTTAGAAGTACCTGGTTTTCCTTGACTAAAAAGGGAGTCTGAGGTGATTTTTGCCATATGGACACCTCAGACACGGACAAATAGTATATCTAACAGAGCCATAAAGCCATTGATATTCCACACAGGCTGCAGTTAGTATAAATGTTTGGTCAATGATAACTTGAGCTGAACTCAGACAGTTGACCTAGAGGTGAATGGCTCTGTATTCCATTACTAAGCCTCTGAATCATCCAGTGTCTCTTTGCTTTTTTAAGTGAAGTCTCTCCCTGGGTTTTAGATGTCGTTTAATGGAATGTGGATATTAAATGTATGAAAATCCATAGCATTTTTGGATAAAACTGCATTTCTCTATGTCTCATTATAAACACTATCCCATCCTCCTCTTTGGAGCTGTCAATCTGTCAGGCAGAGGAGCCTGTGGACTCCAAGGCAAATCTTTTTACTTTCAAGGGGACTACTGTTGCCAAAAAGAAAGTTCCCAATGAAAATAGTTCTTGTGTGGAGATACCAGAGAGACTGTCTTAAGCCACATTTTTTTATACTCCAGGATGATAGGAATTCCTTTACCAAAAGTAGTGCAGCTCATTTTACCCCCAGGATGTTCATTTCCATTTTATGCCTATTCTTGCCCTCAAAGGTCTCATTCTGTTTCATGGAAGTCTCTTCTATCACCTTTTGCTTCCCATTATTTTTCTGCACAATTTTTGTTGGAATTTCCACTTCATTTATAAAATACAAGCAGTTTTTTGCTAAACAATTCTTGCTGCATTTTTGCCTTCAACCTAGCAGTAAACTGTCAGGACAGAATATTGTTATTATTAATTTCTTTTTAAAGAGGTTAATGCAGTTGTATGTTCACTTAAACTCCAAATTTCACAGATGTCATTTAATGGAATGTGGATAATAAACTCTGGTAAATCCACAGCACCTGGGTGTTCATCTGCTTTGCACTTCTAAAAATCATCCCACTATAATGAAAAATCCCTGTTCATGTGATGTGAGCTAGATGATAACTATCTCCACCAATATCTGACCAACAGATTCAGAACTCCTTCTTGTAAGACACCTCATTCAGTGGTCCAATTCAGATGAAGTGGTTTGCCACATTTATGACACTTGTTCTCAAACACAGCTTTTTTTAAAGGAAGTTCATCTCACACTGCCCTTCCTGAGGCCATCTCTCTGCTTCTACAGAGAGGATTGTGTAGCCTAGACTATGTCTAGAACATGATGTTCCTCTTCTTCTGAGGACCAAGTGTTATCTGAAAGATTACTCAGAGAAATAATCACCATTTAATCTCCTGTTCATACTGTAAATACCTGTATATATCTTTAGCAGAATAAATGTGGTCAGTGTCAGACATTCTTCAAATGCACCTAAACCCCATCTTCAAAGTTTCCAGCAATTACCTGAATTACACAGAAACTAACATCTCAAGTAGATGATTCCTGCAAACCTGAAGTAAGAGTACAATGGGGACAAGAAAAATGGTGCTTTGAAGGTACCCATCTCCATGTATCTCTCTGGAGTGCAGAGTTTGCCTAGACATTTGCTTCAGATTAGACAATTATCTTCTACATACCTGAAGTTATGTGAGAAGAACTGTGACTTTATGGTTAAAATGCACCTTTAGATCTATTATTAACAAATACAGAGTAATTCTTTGTTTCTCTCCACTTTCTTCCATGGGAGATACAGACACATACAGGACTACAGCAAGTTTGAAATTCATTCTCCATCTTTTCAATGTAGTACTGCCATTCATGTAATGTAAAGCTTCGAGACTGGAACACGGGATTTTATTCTTTCCATTTATATTTCAAGCATATTACCATTGCCGAATGGATCAGCTCTGTATTCAATTCACTGAAGTTTAAGATCTTGGCTTTAACTAGAAGTCTCCAAATGAAGACCCCACCTGGCAAACCTGTTTTTCTATCCCTCTGATATAGATGCTTAAAGAATTTTTACACAGGTGACAAATTTCAGACAATAACAAAGATAATTCCTAACTATTAAATCCTTACACACACCACATAAATAGAGGTTTCAGGTAGAGGATAGAGACCTTCTCATTACTTTTACAGAAGGAAAAGCAGTAGTAAAAACACATACTTTATTAAATATCAAAGTCTTTATAAAAATAACTACACATACACCCAGATCCCCTTGCTGGATCACACTGTTATAGGCTGAGGTCCTCCTTCTTGCACAACTAGCTGTGGGACTTACTGGAGTGAACCCTTCATGCAACCCTCTCAGTCTGGCTCCCTTTCTGTGGAAAGCTGTGGAGCAACTATCTGGTCCATGCTGCGTGTCACCAGGATGTGGGAGTCAGAATGCCACCATGCTGTGCAGCTGAGCCCATAAACGTAGCAGTCTTTGGGCATCCAGTAGGATGGTTGCTGTCTCTCTGACAGAAAACCATAGGCAAACAGATTGTCTTTATTATCTACTCACAGAACTACTTGGTTTGTTCATATTACAGGCATAAAGAGTTTACGTAGTTAAATCCAAATACAAAAATGAGGGCTAGTTGTTCAGGCTATTATATTTATCATACTAGCCACAAAAATGCATATAAAATACATATCTAGATCTTTACAAGACATACATGACGTTTTTGAAAATGGGTAATTGTTCAACATTGATCTCGGATACAAATGCGAGAATGAACCAACTTCTGTTTTCTGTCAACACAAGCCAAATGTATGACATGCCTGTGTATGTGCTATAACAGATGATTTATTTTATTAGCATATACTATAAATTCTAAAGAATAATAGGGAATGTGGCCCAGATTTTCACCAACTTCAGCTGAGCTCTGTTAGTTTACCTCAATGCAGGAGGCTTGAAGATACTTTATTTCCACCAGCCCTACAAGCCAATGTTTCCTCCTGGAAACATTCTCTTTCTCATACACTTATATATTTGATCTGTGTGTAACTCATTTCCTATTTGCCTCTGAGCATTTCTGGAATGTGATAACATAACATGACAGTTGACTATATTATCACCTTTTATTTCCCTCTATTTTGTCATTCTCTTACTGCTGCACAGAAGGGGAACCAGAAACTGTAGAGGTGAAGCTTTGCAATGAAACAGCTTGAACCCTTTCTACCTTTCTTTCTTCCCCTCCATTCCTCCCTCCTGCTTTTCTCCCTGTCTGCCTTCCTTCTAGATACCTATCCAGAAAGAGAAATCATATTTTTATAATAGAAGATCTGTTAATGTATCAAGCTTTGAAGATCTAGTCAAGTGAATACTATTTAAGTTAGCTATTATAACAGCCAATGTACCAGTTAAGTCAATGGAGAGTTGGAAAGCTGAATATAAAAATAAATGTTAGTCTTAATTAAGTTTGTTCACTGTTCCTCAAGAATGAGTGAAAGGCAAGGAGTTTCCAGAAGAAGCCATAGGTCCTAGGGTTTTTTAGCTGAAAATCCTCAGGGAAGAAAATAATATATACAGCATACATAACTGGAAAAAAAAAAAAATTATAGAAATGACTGTACAACAAAGTTAATTGCAAAGAAAGGATGTTCCAGAAAAATGTGAAAAAGGAAAAATAAGGTTAAACTATATTTATCTATGCTTTTCAATGGGTGTTGTGTATATGCCTTGCTTAGCTGACTTCTAAAACATGTACAGAAGTCAAGCTCCTAGTGCTCTGTTAGATATGTCACTATATCTTCATTCAGATCTTATGAAGTGTCCCTTCCATGGAGACAATCAAAAGATATCTCAACATGGTCCTGGCCACCAGCTTGGCCTGCTTGAGAAGGGAAGTTGGACCAGATGACCTCCACAGATGTCTCAACCATTCTGTCATATATATTTGAAAGCAATTTGTTTCTAGGCGCACAGTATAAGTAGCAGAAAACAATTCAGAGCTGGACATCAGGATAAGCACTGGTTTCAGTATTTGTGACTATTACTGCATATAAAAGGTAAACCAGACTTTTATATAGATATAAACATGAATACATATGTACATGTATGAGGGTACCTATGTATATGTATATGTATATAAATGCAATTATTCATGTCTAGGAGTCACTAAGGAAATTTTTGCGTTTGACTTTTACAAGCAGTTAAGGTAAACTCATTCTTATTGGCCTGATTTTTTTCAGTTCCCATCTCCCCAAACAAAAGCACTTCCATGAACTATAATAGAGATACTTACCTGAATCAATGTTATTCAACATCTATGTCTTCTATTGCCAGGGAATGTTTGCAGGAAACACGAAGGGAGTCTTCAGTACACTGAAATCTCCCATACGCATTCTCCCAAAACCTGATGTCTATATTTCATGACACAAACCAAATAAAAAGAACAGAGAAAAATATAAAGTGGTCTTTTGAACACTTTTTTTTCCATAAGAGCTCTACAAACTTAGTATCTTATTCTCATTGGAGATCTTGTACTGATCTTGTGTTCATCATAGGGCAGACATGTCTTTTACTCCTTGAATGTAGCTTTTCCCTGTCAGACATGTCCAGAAAGAGATTATGGCCTAGGAAAGTTTTAACATTAATTTACTCTGGAGGCAACACTTCTGTTCAGATTTTCAGTTTTGCTTTTCTTTCTTTTTACAGGAAACAAAAATATGCTATCCAGCTGGGAAATCTAGCCACAGCAGTCTCTTACCATGGGCTAGAAAAGTGACACTGGTTTAAGTATCTAGTGATGGTTTTATTGGTCATTTGAATTTCTAGAAGACAGTTTCTGATTTGCACTGCATATTAGCTAGGATGTTGTGTTAAATTCTATGACATGCAGCTGCTGATTTTTGAAAGGTTCCACAAATTTATTTATTTTTTTTTAACCATGGAGTTTCTGTATGTGTGCACTTCCAGAGAAAGAGCTTAATAAATCAATTCGTGATATAGTAAAACTTCATATAAAGATCAGAGAGCAAATCAGGTGTTCTTGAAATTTAACAGTTCTCATTACTCACTTGAGGGAAAAAAAAATTAAACTCCTCCAAATCTCACGTGCCAACTATGTCATAGTATCATCTTTTTTTACTAAACACCAGTTGACACCCTTGTCAGACAACAGAGCAATTAGTTTGTGAATGGAAAAATGTTGCAATGTGGTGAAAGTTCTACTTTCATTCAGTCTCAATGGATGTTCAGGCAAAGTAAAAAAAAAAGAGAGAGACCAATTCGGAATGTCCCCAGTCCCGTTTACTAATGTCATATGTTTGTCCCTTACATCCAGTGAAATTTGATGTCTGGAAAAGGAAAATCTGAATATGCACTATTTTAAACCAAGCAGAGTTCAGTTCAAAATTCATTAAGTAAAGGACTGAAACACTAGTTTTCACTAGAGTTTAAGTATTGATAGAACAGCCAGGTGCTTTCTATGGGATGAATGTCGGAGGTACTCATCCCGTTTGCAATTATGCGATATAAAAGATGTAAAGTTTGTATTTACTACAGATTACACTGTGTAGATGTAACCATGTGATGAACAAGATAGAAAAAACACAGCATCTTTGTCATAAATTTTGGAAAACAGAGTTTCTTACTGGTTTGGGTTTTTTTCTTACCAAATTATCTTCATTTTTCCTCTTCAAATGAACATTCATTTTCACAAGTGAGGGTTTCACTTGATGCTGGATGCTCAAAGAGTGACAGAAAAGTATGCCTGGAAGGGATCATGGGGAACTGCATAATCCGAACTCCTGCATCTAACACACATAAGCTATCTCTGTCAGGTTTCCTTTGACTTGTTTTGAAAATGGTCCCACGTTATCCTGGCTTGCTTCTGCCAATGCTTCAGTAGCATAGCAGTTAAAAAAAATAAGCCACCCATCACCCACAAAGAGGAATATATAGAAATATTAGAAGACTGATGGCAAACCCTCCTCAGCCTTACAGGTTATACCTTCAACTCCTTCTTGTTAATCTCTTTCAGATTGTCTTCAATTTGTCTAAGTCATTCCCGAAATGTAATTACTCCAGTATTCTGTGCCTTGAGTACTGGGACAGATCCCAGGTATCTACCAAAGCGTCAATGAATGGAGTAGCTACCTCTTGCATCTTTCTCACAGCAGCCTGATAGTGCTTCCCAGAATTAATTTTGCTGTTTCTGCATCATCTTCATGTTGACTCATGCAGCATGACATCCATTCTCCTTTTCTGTTGTATTGCTGCCTCACGGCCTTTTGTGTTCCCTATTCTGAGCAATTAGTGTAACATTCAGATGTCAACTGTATGGATCATCTCACTGATTTTGGATCATCTATCTGATTTATGAATATAACTTCAAATGCTGATCATGTCCTTCAAACTGTTTGCAATGTCTTTGGCAAACATATCAGTTTCTTATTTACATTGTAGGCCAAGATGTCAGCAAAAAATGCCCTCCACCCCTCAACCCCTGTAAGACTACACTTGCAATCACACCTAACCAGCAAACCACTGATGCCTTTGAAAGCCTCTGAAGTTTTTGAAAGCAGCATTTCAAATAGCTGCTCAATCAGTTTAGGTTGACAATTCTAGGATTATTTCCTCATCTTTGCAGGAAACTTGTGTGGGATAAGTCTGTCTAAGACATCCCATATACTGCTTTCCTCTTATTCACTAAATCAGATGCTCTCAAAGAAGGAATTGAGATTGATTTGACACAGCATATTCTTGGCATGCTTATGTTAGTTATTTTAACTCTTTAGGATCCTCCTGCAACTTATTTATTGTTTATCAAATAAATAAATAAATTCAGAACCTTTCTAGGAGTTGCTATAAGGAACTGATTATGACTTTGTGATTTTTTTTTCAGGAGAAGAACCATGTTTACAACCTTTCGTGTACTGCAGAGCCTCACCAAAGGTTCAGAGATTAAACAGAACTATTTACCAGCCCCTGCAGTTTGAGTACATCTGTCTTCTCTTTAACATGTTCTATTCCTGTACTTTTCCTGAGCTCCTATCTCTTCACTAAAGTTAGGCAGAATAAAACATTAAATATTTTAGACTTCTTGCTCTCCTTTCCAGTTACATAGGATCTTTACTATTCTTTGCCCCCTAGACTATTTCTAGATACTTTTCTTCCTGCCTTTTTTTCCCATGTGCTATCTGAAATTCGTTTTTGCATGTTAGACTTTCTGCTTTTATATCCACATACCTGTGCTTTTCTTTGTGCTTATTCTAAATCATGTGCCTCCTTTTTCACCCACAGAAGCATAGACATAGAAAGACTACATCTCTTTTGACATGGAGTCAGTAATAATGTATTTTACTGATTGGGATATGAATGTTATTGACTTCCAGGTTATTTCTGGGCTGCCTAAGTGAGTCATTTTGTGTGATAAGCACTTCTCTACTATTTAATTATTGCTGTTCACCTTGAGAGCATACATTGTAACTTTTACATAACAACATGATGCATAAGAACACCCTATGTTCAGGTTATTGTGTAAAAGCAGAGCATCTCAGGAACATTTGGAGGGTTTTGGTGGGTGGTTGGGGAACACTGCTCATAACCCCTGCTTGCTCAAATGCTGCATGCCTACTTCTTCTCAGGAACTACTTAAACAACACTTTTAAAATTTAAATTCATCTTAGGATTCTGTTCATGACTTCTGCTTTATTTAATGCAATTGCATTAAATTGACTGCCACTCCTTGTTTCCTTTAAGAAAAGTTACAAAATTAAGCCCATTCCCGTCTTCCGCACTCTTTCTCACATTTGGCATGTAGTGTCTCTCTGGATAAAAAATTCTTCTCAGCTAGCCATAAAAGGGAGGAATAATTTAGTGCAGTCATAAAAAAGAAGATGGTAGTGCAAAAAGGACCTGCCAACACAACAACTTCTTACGTTGTGACTTTTCATGGTCCTTTAGCATTCATAATTTAAGCTAAAAGAGACCACCCAGAAAACATTACTTCTAATGAGAGCATAAGAAGATTTACTAGTGGCAACGGAAGTTTTTCTCATCTGATTATTCTGTAAATACTCAAGAGAAATCTTCAGCAAACAGCTTTACCCGTGGTGCAGCTGGCACCAGAGATGCTGAGAAGCGGCAGAACATGGCCTTCAGCTGAGGCAATATGAGATTTGTGAGGCCTTTCTGAACTGAGGCCTTTCTGAACCTGTCAAAAAAATGACTCATTCACTGCAAGATCAAGGAAGAGCAGCTCAGCATTTGACAACACTCATTAGTTGATGCTTCTGAATAATTTCTCCAAGGATGGCAGAGTTTTGAAGAACACTGAAAAGGGGTTTTTCTTTTTAGCTTCTATTATTTACTGCAAGAGATAAGGGGAGACACAGCTGTGCTGAGGAGGACCTCTGCTCTTGAGGCCTACATCAAAACATCAGCTGTTTAATGGGGACTTTTAAACAAACACTCAGTTAATGGGAATTTTTACTTGTTATAATTCCCTTTGTTTTTTACACTCCATCTCCTTTTTGTTTCCTCTTATATTTTACAGGCCTGATCAAGTCATCAAAGGAAAGGGAGATGTCTCAGTCCCTCTATGTAAGGAAGAAGCCCATATCCACCTTGCTGAAAGAGTCTGCAGGTCTGCAGATGGCCCCATGTTCCCCATGTCCAGGGGTGCCCTGCTGCATCCTGCTCTTCTCTCGGTGGACAAGTGACCCTGCACACATACACCCTTGCATAAACAGCATCTTTTCCCAGGGTTCCCCCTCCTGTTGCCTTCGCATCTGCCCCACACCCTCCCTTATTCCCACTGGCAAGACCTACCAAGAACTGTCTGGAAAAGGGACCTTCCCCTCCAGCACAGGCCAGGCATCATGCCTGGGGCTGGCACACAACAACCCCATGGGACCATGCCCTGCCAGCAAGCAGCAGCGGCAAGGCTCATCCCCAGCTGTGAGAAGGTGCGTCACTTTTTTTCAGAGGAGAAATAAAGTGCTTCTGGCAGCAGGTCCCCCCGTGGTGACTGGCCCTGTCACCCTCCCCTGTGTTGGGCAGATGGTGGCCGTGCAGGCATCTGGCCAGTACCACTCAGCCCCCGTGGCCCCAGCCCCATATGCCCCACTCAGCTGCTGACACCATTTGTCAGATTAGGAGTCATTTTTCAAGTACCATCAACATGGTTGAAGCAAATGCATCAAAGGGCAAACTGGATTTTTCATCAGTAGTTCACCAGACTCAGAAGCTCCTGAAGTGCTGGAGGTCGATGAGTTTTACTTGCTGCCTGGTGGAAACCCTGGCAGAAATAAGCAGCAACACTGCCGGTGGCATGGCTTTCTTCACAGCTAAAATGATCCAACAGAGCTGTGATGGGAGAAAGAGGAAAAAGATTTTGGGTTTTCATTAAGTGCAGGTCACTTAAACAACACATTTGCCTACAAACCTGAAAAACTCAAGCATACTTTAGCTAAAACTTGCAACCTTGTGCTAAAAGGTGCTAAGAAGCTGCTCTGTCAATTCATCACACAGCTGATTGACACCTATGCCTTTATGCTGCTAAAGCCTGGAGTTACACAGTGCTGAAGTTTGGCATGGGAAAAGGACTTTCTGATAGTATGGTGATTTATGCATGAGGAGATACCCAAATGGTGACAAAGCAGGCGAGTAAGTCTCTACCCGCTGCGCATACAGTCTAAAGCCATAATAAAGATGGTGAGGCAAAGACCACCTTGAAGGCTATTACAGCCCCACAGCAAAACCAGCATAATGCTGAAGTCCTGGGGGAAAAGGTTGGCAAGCTCCAGCAAACAACTTGCCTCTTCTCCATGTTTGCAAGAAAACAGGCACCATGCTATGACTTTGTCTGCTGGGACAGACCATGGGCAACCTCTCAGGCAGGTAAAGACATTGCTGGAGAAGCATCTTCGGCTTGCACATGGCATACCTGCTAAGACTGAACAAATCCATCGCCACTGCCTGGGCATGTGGGAACAGAGCTTGCTATTTCAAGGTCTGAACAGGAGCTGGAGCAACTCAGAGGTGAGCATAGAACAGAGGAGACCAGGTCAGGAGACAAAAGCATAAAGGACATTTGTTCCTGAAGTGCTAGGTCCTGGGCTGTGGGCCCCGGGTTGGAATTGCCCTGTGGATGAGTCACAACCCAGCAGTGTGTTTTGTTCCTCAAGTGGTTTTAGCCCCAGAGATAGAACCTGGCCCACCTATGTGAGGCTCTGCCTTCCTCCAGGTGATCGTGGTTGGAGTGGTGCGCAAGGCTAGAGATATATTAACCAGGAACCAAGGAGTTTGTGAGAAGCAACAAGGAGCTGATCAGTTTGAAGAGAGTTCCTGTTGGGGGCAGCTTGCTGAGTGAGCTCTCAGTGGTGTGCTCCCCCTTGGCTGATTTGAGACAGAGAAGAGCAAACAGATGAAGTTATGTTGAGGGGATGTTGCTGAGTTTTGTGTTGGCCTGAGGAAGAAGAGATCTAGCAACACAGTTCCATAAAATTATTGAAAATTATTGTGTTTGGACACAACTGTTCTAGAAGGGAAAAAGGTGATCAGAGTTCACAGGAATCACCCCACCAGTTCTTCCAGCCTGACCTAGAGCAAGGTAGCCAGAGTGAGGAGGCAAGGTGTTTTCCTGGGGTACTTCCATTCACTTAGATGTATTTTCCCCAGTGTGTAACACTGTTCAGGCATAACCTCCCCTCTTACTCTGAAGGCCCTTTGCCAAAATGAGGCCTCATTGGTCCTTAGAATTCAGGACTGCATAAAATAATGCCGAAGAAGGGTTCTGTGATTTTTCTCACATGTTCCTTTCACTGTTTTTAACATTTACATTTTTAAAACATGGATACAAAATTCGCCATTTGTTTTATAAACAGTTACCCAGGCCTTCTGTCCTAGGAATTCCTGGAACTTGACCATAAGGGTTTCATATTCACTTGAAGTTGTCCTAGCTACAGTTAATTCAATTTTAGCACAGATAGGCTAATAGAGTTTTAAAGTTCCAGGACAATATCAACATGTAAATTTAAAAGCATATCAGAATGCATTGTGAATTTCTCACACATTTTCTTTCAAGGCTGTAATGTAAAGCAATGTACAATTAGTTATGTGTAATCTTAGGTTTAGAAGTCAGTCTTCAAGACTTCAAGAGATGTGAATCAATGAGTTTCAAAAATGTTTTTCACAGATCATTTGCTCTACAGTAAGGATTTAAGCTGCAAGGCTGCAAGGACAGGATGTTTGACGTACCGTATTCGCCTCTAAACTTGGCTGGACTCTGCCATCATTTGTGCTGTTAGGGCACTGCACATATGCTGATGCTGCCTGTTAGACACTGTGATACCTTTCCCAAAGCGGCCCTTGCTTGGCATGTCAAGTGGGCTGATATGATCACATATTTCTTTGATGGAGTTGAGGTGGTTTTCCAGTCAAAGGAGAAGAAAGCTGTGTGGTTTTGAAGCCAGTATCATGCGTCCTATATTCCCCATACTGTATAAGTTAGTTGGTAACCTCTACACATGTATATGAAAAATATATAGATTATTACTTGTTGCACTTAAAATATCACTGGAAGTGTTTTGAAACTTCATGACTGATAAGTAAGACTTTCATTTTCTGCTGAGGGATATCAGATACATTTTCTGTATACATGCATTCATTCAATAGTAAGATAGAAAGAAAAATCTATTTGTAGTTCAAAGAGCTTCCTATGTTCACTTACATAGCTAAAGACTCTCTTCTGAGCTATTTATCCATGTTTGTCTATGGTAAAACCAAAATTGAAGTTATTTTAAACTGAGCTGCTTTGGTGGAAATGGGTAGTTTAGATCTGGCAAAATATAGCAGCTACAAAACCAGATCTGAGTCTCCTGAACAAAATCTTGCTTTACCGCTATGTGCAAATTCATTCATCCCAGCAATCTAGAAGATGAAAGATTTTCTCTTTTAATGTCCCTGGGGTGCAAAGGCCAGGGATGCAAAGGCATTGTACCAAATAAGTATTTTCAATCTTGCAACATTAAGAAGACTCTCAAAAGCCATTTATTATTTTTTTAAAACCTCTATATGTTCATTGAGCAACTTTATGTGATAACTCCCAGAGTAGGAACAAAAAGAATATTTCTGCTCATAAAGCCTGAAGTATGCAATCAGGAAACAGAAATACTATACCATTAAGCTGACCAACTGTGTGGCCCAAGCAGTAATCAACACACAGTGAATAGTCAGAGAAGCCTTTTTTCCAAAAGCTCACAGACCAAAAAACCACTACTGCAGTATCCAGAGATTTGGAAAAGTCAGTTACTTTACAGACAATTTAGAAACAGGGAAAAGGAGCATGGTGACTAAATTTACCGACTAAATTGTTAGCTTCAAACAATGTCACCTAGCTATTTGTTCAGCCTGTCATGCCTTTGAAGCAAAGACTGTTGGTAATGTGCCCTTTCCTGGGTCCTCGTTTTCAGAGTAAAGTGCACTACAGACACCTGAGACCACAAAATAGCCACTGTTCTGTCTGTCTGTAAGTGCCACGATCTGTTACTGCTCAAAGCCCTCATGAATTCCTGCCTTACAAAAGCGGCACGAAATCTAACAATGCTCTTTAGATTTGAAGAACTTGATCCTTGAGCACATGGTGCAGCACCTAACCCACCCGCACAACTGCTGTCGGTAACCATCACCCTTCATGTGGCTGATAATGCTTATCTTGCTCAGGAAAGCTTATGTGAGGTTTACAAAGTGGCTTGAGACCACTGCATGGAAGTGTAGGTATAATAGACCATCTTTCAAATTATTGCTAGTAGATGTCATAATAACACAGAATTCATCACTGCTGGAATAGATTTTTATCTGGAAATCCTGGGGTGCAAGAAAAAAATCAGTTTAATTATAATGAAGGTGAGTGACTGATGCTTAGCTGAGATAGCATTAGAATAAGTTATGTTTAATGGAGATGTATTTG
The DNA here is from genome assembly GCA_013401335.1 of Brachypteracias leptosomus. Classification (NCBI taxonomy): domain Eukaryota; kingdom Metazoa; phylum Chordata; class Aves; order Coraciiformes; family Brachypteraciidae; genus Brachypteracias; species Brachypteracias leptosomus. The sequence continues at coordinate 35,750 of VYZX01028443.1, read as the reverse complement.
ATCTTTTCTAATTTATAAAGTGGCATTTAAGTATTAATATAGAGGTAAAGTTTTAAACTTCGGTCTGTTAAAAGGGATTTCATTAAATAAAGCTTTAAAGCTATGAGTACTGTTTTCATTTAAAAGATATTTTTATGCTGAATTTAGATACATTTACAGATTTGTTTTGCTTCTAATAAAAAGCCCTTTCTGATCAAAAATTCCTGGGGAATTTAAGATGATCCTCTGTTTACTTAGACATAAGAAGTAAGGCTGAGTCTTCTAAACACTTAGGCGTATACTTAACTTGACATCAGCAAGACCACCCCTGTGCATGAAGTTAATCATGTGCAAAGATATTTGTAGGACTGGCATCTAACAGTGTCTTGTAAACTCCAGTCTTGTCCATTGGAAAGGTTTTCAGTTCAAGCGGAAATAAGGAGTTGAAGGTGGACAACAGTGATGTGAAAGGACAGCATAATGTTACTCTTTCATAGTTTAAAGCAAACACAAGTAACAGAGCAATTTTTTTTTCTCTTAACATCTGCAGAGTAGGTACCAGCTGTTGCTCTGGGGGCTGCTTTGGCATCCGCTCATGACGTTGGCCCATATCTGCGGTGGAGATTGAATTGGCACAGATTTTAGTACTGATCTAAAGCCACTGAGGATCTGGTTTATCTTTCAGAACTAGCTAAAGAGGGATTCCCGCTGAAATTAACTGTGTTTGAAGAACAGATAGTAAAACCAGGAAAAAAAATCAGATCCACACATTCTGGATTAAAAGACTTACAGACACTTCTAGGAACAAGTAAGTGACAGAAGTGTGGCATGTCATGTAAGGCTCAGTAGCACTCACAAATTGAAACCTACACTGTAGGGAATAGTGAACTGGCAATGGTATTCAGAGCTTTTCCCTAATGTGTGGCAGCTTAAATTGTTCATAACAAGCTTATTTCTCATCTGAGATCACAACCTCAAAGTTAAATTACTATTAGGCATTTCACATACTTCTCCCATGGAAGATCTTATCACAATAATCGTAAATGCACTGACTTCCCCTTTACCACTCCTGTTAAGTTTCGGTTTCTTCTTTTCACATTCAGGGCCCTGCGGAACTTCACATGTCTGTTGGCATGTTCCCATTCTCCCTGGCTGCTCTGCCAAAGATGTTAGCCTTTGGGCAGCTTCATTTCCTCACCAAACGTTCTGTGGCCTCCAGGCTGTTCCCTGTACACACACACAGCAACTTTATAATCTCAGTGCCTCGGGCAGTCAGACCTTCCTGCTCAGCACAGAAAGCTGTCTCCCATCACCTCCACCACATGCACGATAAACCTAGCAACTTGCGCATCTACTTTTCATCTATATTTAGAGGTACAGCATCATTCCAGCATTTCCAAAATCCGACTTTCCACTTTACAGCAGTATATGTATCATCATCAAACACAAGAATCATAATTACAGAGTAATGCCAAATACAATCATACATGCACATATGTGCACACCAGACATACAAAGTCTCTTTTTAGGAAAATTATTACAATGCTGAGTACCACCAGCTCATTTTAATTCCTCTGAATTTCTGATTTTTGTCTTTGAAGTGAATCTTTCACAACTGTAGTTGCAAAGAAAACTTCCAGAACCTAAGAAAAGTGTAAAATACAATTTTATCTGCCTAAGTTTGCACAGAGCTTGAAAGAATAGACCTGAGAAGCAGGGATGACTACATCCAGGAAATTATGTGAGATGCTAACTTAAACTTGTGGTGATGTTTTCAATGTCATCACTTTGATGTTGTCAAGTTGTTATCAGATTAATTTGATGAGTTGAACACGTGACCTTGGAAAAAGATCCTGTCCCACCTTCAAGAAGCCTGACATATAATGTAGTATATCTTTCCAAAGATGTACACTGTCATTATTCAAAGTACTTGCACACTCCAATGAAAAGAGTATATTTTTGTGATGTTCAGAGTGCGCAGAGCACATATGTGTACCAGCACACCCCTCTTCCCGTTACATCATCAGTTTTACCCTTTCATACACATGTTCTTGCACAGAAACCCACCATACGTTCATACAGACCTACTTATCAAGGCCACACCTAAGTGACCTCACCTTCTCACACCAATGCTCACCTGCTCCTGTTTTCTGACTACTAATGCTAAATCCAAGCAGGTAGCACCTGGAAAATTTGTCATAGGGGCACTTACGAATTCTAGCAGTTCTGCTTAATATGCTACATCATATCACTGGATGTCTAAGGGTTTTGGAAATCTGTTATATGTAGACAGAGTGGTTATCAGAATGGCATTTGCCTAGGTGTGACCACATTTAAGCTATATATGGGAAAGTCCTGTCATATCATTCTGTCAGAGATAATGGAGAACTATTATACTTGACATTTGCCTGGATCACATCTTATACAGAGCCAGTTATCTGTCACTTTGGAAAAAAAAAAAAAAAAGACAATCAGGTATTAAGGCTGGATTAAAAGAAAATCATGAGAGATTTGGAAAACTTGTGGTTCATAGAGAGTTGAGACAAAGCAGAAAAATACTAGGAAAACTTTCAGAAAAACATTGCCCATCATTTGGAAGAAAAGTTTTGGAAAACTTTGATTGCAAACCCTAAGTGACAAAATATTGGAAGTGATAGGGAAATTGAGGCACGGAAATGTATATAGTCCTTTGATATTCTTTTTCTATCTGTAAATATTCCATACACTGATTTAATTTGATTTCTCAAACTGCACAAAGACTGCATGATTTTTTATTCTGGTTATTGTACACCCTTGAAGAGATATCAGATGTCCGAGAGATCATCTGACCTGGGAAAGAGCATCTGTATTTAAGCTATTGTGATAAATCAGTAAGTTTGAAGAAAACCTACTCATGATTAAGAGCAGACAGTAGATTCAATTGATTCTATTTTGCAAATGAAATTCCCAATGTGTTTGCAGTTACACTGGATTTAGGTACTGAAATAATCTCACAGTGTTTCTTGGGACAAGGTTACATATAAGCATCTTGTTTTTTCACAAGTCATGATAGCAAACCTGCCTCATAACTTAGATGCATTTTTTATAACAATAATATGTTAAATCTGGTTTCTTAAATTTGTTTGTTTTTTTTTTTTCAAACACCATTATTAACAGCCAAATTAAGAATCTGACTTCTATAACCATGTTTCATTTATACAGAATTTAAATGTTTTATTTCAGACAACTTGAACCACTTAGTATCACAGAATCACAGAATGTTAGGGATTGGAAGGGACCTCAAATGGTCATCTAGTCCAATCCCCCTGCCGGAGCAGGATCACCTAGACCAAGTTGCACAGGAACGCATCCAGGCGGCTTTTAAATATCTCCAGAGAAGGAGACTCCACAACCTCCCTGGGCAGCCTGTTCCAGTGCTCTGTCGCCCTCACTGTAAAGAAGTTTCTTCTAAAATTTA
>VYZX01028443.1:0-13542 GCA_013401335.1 Brachypteracias leptosomus | reverse complement strand
CACATCAGTTCCCACTGTCATTTGTGCTCTAACCATACCACACTGGCAGATTAATGGCTTTTCCCTTAGGCCTTCAGTTCCCCCATGATCCACCACACACTGTCATCCTCAAAGACCTTGGTGAGAATACTGTTCATCAAGAATCCCTATCAAACCAAGACTAACTACATTTAATGTCTCTGCAAGTTTATTCATATATTGCTGTATTAGCCCAGCTCCTTCTAAATTATAACTTTCTATAGTACATGAGCCTGTCTCATCTATGATTTTTATTTGTGAAAGAAGTTTAGTCACTTTTGTTGCCACTGATGTTAAAATAATAAAATATTGTTCATGCATTTAATAAAAACAAAATTGTCATTTAGAAATATTTACTGTATATGCCTGGATTTTCAATGGATCTAGAAAATTAGCAGTGCAAATCTCCTTGACTTCCCACAACAGTTTGGTTCCTGAGAATATAATTCCAAATCATTAACTTCACATACATTTGTGTTATGAACTTCAATGAAAACAGGATTAAGTCTTAAACAGAAATCAAAAAGCCTATTTCATATATTGCTTATAGAAATATGTATACAATTTACTCCAAGAAATAGCTTGAAGATACAGCTATAAAAATATTGGGAGTGTATGAATGTTCATATGTCTCTAAAAAAGAAAAACAATCAAATTAATTATATAGTTGGAGGAAACAATTAAGATGCAATGATGAAAAGCACTACAAAAGACTGCACATGGGAATAATTGTGGTCACAGGGAAAGTTGGAGGGTATTCTTTGAGAAATAGTATGCAAATGGGTAATTAAAGACCCATTGAAGATTTGATACATCAAATAACACACTAAAGGTTTTATATTCAATCACCATGCCTCAACTTTGTTATTCCCTGGCTTGTGAATGACTAAATAGGCAAGTTTAATGCCTTATAGAATGCTCTAATGCTGTTTTCAAAGCATATCCATAATAGACTTGGCTCTGCCATGCAGCAATTTATTCATGTTGTGTGCTGGCCTGTTTACTGAGATGTTTTCTGTATGACTACACCGGCCTAACTCACCAAGCCACAGCCTGGAAAAGAAAGTAATACTTAAAAATCTTTAAGAGGTTTAGCCAGAACTGATAGCTTTGATGATGGTTCCACCTCTGGCTCTGTCTGAGAACAATCAAGGACCTACAGCTGTCCAAGGACAGAAGAACAAAGATGCTGGTAATGTTTCATGTGAATGCCCCCAGAGACAGTGTGATGATCCTTGGGAGAAACAATGGCGGAGCAGAAATTCTTTGGCACAAGTTGGGTACCCTAATGAGCATAGTGAGACTGAGACTTTAGGTGCATTAAACATATGTAAAATCCACTATTTATTTTAATTCCTTTTGGCTAATATCTTTATGCCTGCTGCTAAACAGTTAAATAGTGGGGTTTTTTTAAAAAAGGTTCTAGGTCACAAAGCCCTGAAGCAGGATGGCAACCTGCTCCACCATCCCATCTGCTACAGCAGCAGGTCAGGCCCACAGACATAAGTATGCTGTATTTAAGGTAAGAGTGAATACAATTACATTGTAAAAGAAGAGTCACATAAACACTGACTTATAAAGTATCTGCTATATATTTTATTTTCTCCTTCTTCTGATGCACACTCTCATCTTACTGAAATAAAGCTATGCAGTAGGATGCACTTACAGAAAAGCAAGTTCTAGTCAGAAAATCTGTGTCTGCATTTCATTGTGAAACCTGAGCATGTTTGCATCTTTGACTACCTCAGTGGGAACATAAATCAGAGAGTAGAAGTGACACATGCTGAGGTTCACATCTATAACTTATTTTGTGTTGACAATGTGGGCATATATTTGGCAGGTGCAAATTGCCAGACTCTGAAAATCGTGGCCCCTTTTATTTATCAGTTTCCATGCCATGGATGGGCTGGATGGGAGCTGGCTCCCACACAGTCCTCTCGCAACTCAGCTGAGATGTGTTACGTCTTTTGTTTCCCCTCAGTGTGAGACACAGGATTACAGCACCTTAACAGAAAAATGGAGCTGACTTTTCTGAAAACAGACCCCCCAGATGCAGTCATGTTTTCAGAAAATGTTGTCTTTTTTTTTTAATTTTTCTCTTGCACACAGACAGCTACAGGTAAGTAGTGATAAAGCCTGGGTAAGACACACAGATAATTAAATATTTCATCATTCTTTCGATTTCAAAGCTTGAAACAAGAAGAGGTTACAGAGGGGTTTATGTAAAATACCTCAGATAGAGTCTAGCTGTATAAGAAAATACTGGGATGGGTCCAGATACAGATGTGCTATCTACCCAGAAACTATTTGGCAAGTCAGTAAACTGTGATATTGTAAGAAAGTCTGGGCTTTGGTACAAGTTTTTTTAAAAGTTCTTGTTGGCTGAGCTACAATAGTAAAGCTGTTTATTGGCAGAGAAGTTATATGGGAAGCTGAAATGAAGACCCTGCTTCTTTTCCCACTGTGATTTTTTTCTCACCACAATTAATTTATTATGGGTAGTTCAGTCCAGACCTTCTGCATAGTAGTTGAGGGACAAAGTCTAGACATAATTTATTGGCCAGTGCCTGGTGAAAACAGAATTGCAGCATCCACATTTTCCCTCTGTTTCTCTTTTTTCTTCTGCCAGACACATCAAGTACACTATATGCTATCTGGTATGTGAGCCCAAACTGTCAGAGGAAGGATTTCCTTTGCTAAAGCTGTCCTGTAACATATTGTGATATTTTTCCATCATGCTAATATCAAATAATATCAAACTAAATAATAAAAGCAGTACAATTTTGATTACTTGGCATGTTTTTTCTGTCCTTCACATAAGACCATAAAAGCATGCAGCAATGTTCATCAGGTCATTCCATTTCACAATTCTTGTTAACTGGCTAACAACTGTACACATTGACAAAGTAAATTGGAAAATTCAAGAACAGAAACCCCAAAACCTACCTGTGTTGTACAAGCAGGAATCCTGGTGTTGCAGAGAAATATCAGAGTAGCAAACACTGTGGTATGAAAAGAGGCCAAGAGCAGCAGAAGCTTAGCACTTGAAGGGTCCACTTCCCATTTTCGGAATGCTTTACAAATACTAATTTGACAATTCGCTCAATAATCTTTAAAAGAAGGCCTAATTCAGGTTTATGCTAAGTGGGAAGACAGCTGGGATTGAGAGGTTTACCAGCCAAATCAGCGGCACAGATAAAATCAGAACTAAGCCTCTCTGCATCCCAGGGCCACAACACAGCCAATTAAATAACCCCACTTGCTGTGCAGACAGAAAGGCCCACTCTTTTCAATGCAGCCATGAAGCTAGGGCTGTGAAACCTTGTCCCCCAAACCCTACCAGTGTGGAGGTCCATGGTAGGTCCCACTCACTCCAAGTCCCAGGGCTATGGCAGGGACTGAGGGAACAAGTCCCACAGCCTGCATCCAGTCTCAAAATGCAATTAGACTCATTCCCTTGAATGTTGTCCTGGTTTGAGTTAGAACAGAACTAATTCTGTTCAGTGATTTTACTTTTCAGCTCAGTCTCTTCTAAGTAACTGCACTTTCTGAAGTTAACAGCCTATTTTCACAAACAATGTCTGCCTCTAGCAGTGATNTTGTGTAAATGTATGTATACATTCCATTTTCTTCTTATTATTTTTGTTAAAGCTGTTTCAGTTTTCTTTTCTGATCCATAAGTCTCTCTCCCTTATTCCCTTCCTCTTCCCCTTTGGGAAGGGAAAGGTGTTAACAGAGAACATCTGTTATAGGTCTAGTGGACAGTCCTGACTCTAAACCTTGACAAATGTGTTTGCCTGGTTAGTCCAAAGGCAATGCAGCACCAAGACAGGGCAATGTTTTTTGTTGCTTTTACCCATAGCCTGAGCAAATGCTGGGGGTGTAATTTCAGGTGTGCAGGGAAGAACAGATGTTACTCTGCTGCTCTACCAAACCTCTGCTGGTGGTAATGATGCCCAGGGGAGGAATGGCTCCATTTGACCTCCAGGCTGTGGCAGGGTTGTGTGGCTTCCAGTCAGGGAAAGTCTATTCCTTTGTAAAATGGGTGTATATGGTGTATAAGCTACTGCAGAGTCAGAGATTTCTATGACAAGACTGGTTCATGGGATGGGAAAAAAATTTAACTTTAAATAAGTGTAGGAAGTACCCAGACTGCTCAGTTCTTGACAAGAACTCTTTCAAAACACTACTGCTCTCAGCTTAGCTCAGCATATGCCTCCAGGACTGATATTGGAACAGGTTATCTCTGTCCCACCTGCCTGCTGCACCTGCTCTGAGCTCCTCGCACCTGCTTAGCAGACCCACTGATGAGTCCAAGTTCCTCTTCAATATCTTCTGCCCACCTGCTGGTAGGAAACCATCCTTCTGTGCTTTCTAGGTCTTTCTTCTCACCTCTAATGGAATCACTCCATTGGAAAAAAAATACTATGGAGTCACTTTCGGCTGTTCCTAATTCTCATGCAAGCAGAAACTCAGCATTAATTCAGTGGGAGAGTCATTTGAGCAATAACTTATGGAGAAATAATCTAGATGTTTTCATGTGGTGTTTTGACAAAGCTGATGCTGAGATGTCATTAGCTTGTTTGTGAATAAAAATCAGGTAAATTTGAAAAAGAAACTACCTATAGCTCTGGAAGCAGAATAATAGGGACATACAGTCAAGTCTAAATGGAAATACTGTAAACAGTAAAAGTAGCTATTTAAAATAAAAGAAAATCTATTCAAGGAATTTCTCCTAACAACCTTTCTCAAGGATCTGTAATACTAGCACATAGAAGCTGCAGTAAAAGATGACCTGAAGGAAATGAGTCAAGAATTGTAAATTTACAGAACAGACAATATTCCCCAAACATTCAAGAGTTCACTTACGGCATTAAACTTTTTTCAACAGCTTAAGCACTCCACACCTAACTCTTTCATGCAGAATTCAGAAGAAGCAACATGGACTGCAAACAACTATGAGAAATAAAAGCCCTAGCATTAAGGTAATCCAGAAGTAGCTAAGCAGTAAATTTTTCAGAAGAAAGTTCATTGGGATTACTAAATTATTCAGGATAATTGAGGATAAAGGCAGGCTGTGGATAACTGTGGAAAAAATCTTACTCAATAAGCAACAAATGGCATCTAAAATTCAGTACAGACTATATAAAGTGATGCATATCTAAAAAGAAATGATTACAGCAAAAGTGAAGGGTCTTAGGGTTGTCATAGATGACTCATGAAAACAGATAGTTCTCATTAGCAGTCAAAACCCCCCAGAGTTTTAGGAGAGAGAAATCAAAATAGAAAGCATTATCCTGCTGCTGTAGGAGTTCCCTTGTCCACTCAAACCCTAGATATTGAATGCAGTCCTTGTCCACTTGTCTCACTATAGCTGTAAGTAAAACAGAGAGGTTTAGAGATGAACAACAATAATGATCAAAGCTGTGAAGGGTATAAGGAATGGCTGAGAGGACCAGGAAGCTCAATCTATAGCCAAGATGATTTAGGAGCAATATGATTTGAGCTCAAAAAACCATGTGTAGCATGAAGAGGGTATGGATTGAGTTTCATTGCCTTCTTGAATACAAGAATCAGAAGTCTCCAAAGAAGCTAGTAGAAACCATGCTGAAAATGAAACAAAAAAGTACATGTTTTTCACACAGAGAGCGTAGTAGCTGTACAGTGATGTTGTGGTTCCTTGTACTTTACACAGATTGAAAAGGAGAACAGGCATGAAAAAGCAAGCCACTGACAGTTAATAAATACAAAACCACGAAAATACAAAAGTAGTCAGAGGCTGAGAAAATATTCATACATGCTTGTCCAGACCTTGTTGAAGAGAATATACTGAGCTACACAGACCTTTGGGCTGGCAAAGTACTCCTGTGGTTATGATAAGTTAGGATAGGTAAGCACATCTCACAAGGCTTTCTAAGATGTTGGGGAAAAACAACAAAGAAGCAAATTTTCACAGTGATTAAGTGTTTAACCTCATTTAAAAAAACCCTGATCCTTAAACACTCAAGCCCCAAATCTATATTTTGCCTCTTAAAAAATACAATTTGAAGTCAAAACAAAACAAAAAATTATTTGGCCCAGTGTAAAACAGTGAGACATAGTGCAAATGGAAGCAAATATTATACTGAGTGCTGAGATTTTTTGTTAACTACTGTATAACTCACACATTGGCAGTATGTCAGTCACATTCCTACAAACTGCTTCTACAGAAAGGTGAGATCTTTTAGCACAAATAGAGAAATCTCTCTCTTCTGTTGGAAGGTACTGTTCATGTTCCGCCCTCATTAACAAATGCTCACTCAGCCAATTGCAGTGGCAAATATAAAAAGCCAAATCTTCACTTCCCTAGATATACAAATATGTGATTTCTTATCTGAAAGCATCGTATAGGTGAGTGCTCAAAAGTGACCTTCCAATAACAGAAGCCAAGGAACAATATTGTCTCTGTAAATTAATGTTACTGATTTATTCTTCACTTGTATTTGAAACAATGATGTAGGTAGCCTGATTTGCACAGTAATATCCATACCAGTGTTATCATTTGCCTTATCACATCCCCTTTGCTCTGCAAAAGACATGGGAGCTCCACAACTATCCTCTACCTATGCCTGTCCTTGGCTTTCTAGCTGTTTTTGCACTAGTGAACTCATCCAGTTTCCTCAAAGTTTAGCTAACCCATTCTTCTTCAAGGCTGAGCTCAACAAATCTATTCTGTGTATGTCTGTCTTTTCTATTTCAGCCACTAAATATCTGAAAGCTGACAAGGATTTAGATTTTTGGACAGGCTTTCAGACCTTTTTATTTCTTTATTTTATCCTCCATAGTCATATGTACTTCACATTCCTAGTGAGGAAATGAAGTGTCATCTTTAATAGCAGTTTTTATTATTGTTACTGTTTTATCTGTTGTCAGGAGGCTTAAAGTTACTTGTGATTTTCCATTTCAAGCTTTCATATCTTCATTGTTGCTGCCAAGTACCACAACCTGACCTAGAATTAATAAGTGGTCGTGGGTATTTTTCCTAGCAACACACACTTTCTGTTGGGTGACGAAGTGACATTTGTGACTTCAGCCTTCTGCGTTCTGTGAAAATCACCTGCCCAGTCACCAGGTTCAGAAGACACTGCAATTCATTAAAGTTTATCCTTATTTCTTGATTTTTAGTGATCTAATACATTATCATCAAATATGTTCATACTGCTCATTAGAAATCATGGAAACATATTTCACAGGAGATTTTCTTGAGAAGCTCCACTAGGAGCCCTTGCACTCAGGAAAACCTGGTCTTTCCCAGACTTAGGGAAACCTAAGAGATGTATACATGTGTTTCTAGTCCTACTGAGACTTCTCCAGAATTCACAAATGGACTTTCTTTGGTCTGAAAGGGGAATCATATGATTATCATGAACAATCATAAATAAAGCACCATGAGAAATTCTAACAGAGAGTTTTGGAAAAACAGAGGCTTTGGCAATTTACCACACACATACTGAAGGGACTTCATTACATGATTTTACAATTAAGGAGAAAACATCAAAACATATTGTCACATTCAAGTTAAAAACAATGGATTTTATTGAAAAGCATCTGTTTCAAGTTGACTACAGATGTGAACTGTTAATAGAAACCATGACTATTATAATTGGTGTTTTTGTTTTGGCTCACTTTGTATCACAGAAAACTTAACTGATTCAGGCATCTTTTAATAAAGTTGATCTTAATCCAATTAAGCAGAACAATTCTGATATTTTAAGGAAATGGATATGGTTTGGAGCCCTTTCAAGTACAAAATTTTCCCTAATGTTTTTTGAAATACAAGGCATTTTTATCTGTGTAGTATATGAGCTATATGACTGCTGTAGACACTTTGAGTTGATTCAGCTCTCACAAATACCTATTCTATAACTTTCCTACTTTTGGAGCTATTTTAGATGCAAACCAGCATGAAAACTGTAGCAGAGCCTTTGATATTCCCCCATCAGCAATTTACAAGAAAAAGAGGAAAACCACTATTCCTTAGCTAATGCCAAAGTGCACAGTCACTGGGAAGAAGGAGAGAAAGCTCACGCAAGACGTCAGTCAAAAATGAGCACATGGACAAGTTTAAGAGAGAACGTAGCAAAGGGGCAAAATGTAGTTGATCAGACACTTTTAGGAGCCTGTGGCAAATCTGCAAAGTAGCTTGAGAGAACTAAAAGAGAAAATATCTTTTATTGGATCAATAGAACTGCACACAGAAGTGCATGTGCATGGAAAAGTGTCAATCTGGGGCACTGGGTTTTTTCATGTGTGATGTTACTAAAACAGTACTATTTTTACATACTCCAAAGTCCCAGCAACATAATCTCAGAAGAATAAGAGAATATTAAAAGATATTCAACTGCAAGACATACATCATATATGTGAAATGTACGTTTTCTCTTGATAGCTGTAAATCGCTACCCAATAGGTTAAAAAAAAAAAACAGGATTGGAGAAAGACTGAGAATGTTTTCCCTTCTGGAAGCAAGGCAGGTTTCTGGCAAAGCTCTTAATTAATTATTAAAAGAAGATGAATGGGATATTCTAAGAAAATTTAAATATTTTTAAGTAATGTTATTAATGGGAACTTAACGTTGTTTCCCTTTTGATTGTTTTCTATATCAAATAAAATTTAAGGGTTTTTTTTCTAACAGATCAGTGAGAATTCATATTTTTGAAATAAGTCATCATTTTTAAAATAATAAAGTGGTGTGTTTAGTTTGTAGGAATTTCTGTTATCTCACTTCTGTTGAACACAGCACAGAAAAATACAGGCAAAAGATAACCTAATTATTTCTGTCATAAATCACTGTGTATTAATACAACTATTAAGTGAAACATTTTTAACACCTGGTAAACAGCAATTTCCTACTAATTCATTCAAGGTTGAGGTGGCAGCTTGTAAAATGCTCAAGGTAGGTAACAGCTGACAAAGTTTCGTAAATTATTATGTGTTGTGTGTTCAGATGGTGGATTATTCGGTTCATCATCGATACAGTAGAAAAAGTTTCTCTGTATGCATTCAGTGACAGGACTGGGATGCACACTAAAATTTTGTTCATCTGAAGCTCCCAAAAGCTTACTGTGAGGATTTCTGTGCTATACAGTGAAACAATTTCTGCATATTTAAACTTCATATCTTCACATTGCTTGTCTGCAACCAATGTAGAAATTCCACATATATAACGAGATGTGGACTATAATAAAAATTTACATTTTTTGAGCAAGCAATTTTTTTTCACATAAGAAAATGCTTTCACAAAAATGTAATGACTGGATCCAGAAAGTTCCTTTTAGGCCATGAAAATTACTTTAACCTGTGCATGTAATTTTCATCCATCAGGAGACAAAACAGCTCAGTCAATAGCATAGTTAGCCTGTAATGTGGCTTTATATTTGTTCTGCTTTAATGCTGCTTGTCTCTGTCCTGCAAGGAAAAATTAATGACTCCCTGCTCAAAGAGATAGTTGACTGAACAAGGGTGTTTATTAGCAGCACATTCATTCTTTTAACAATGCCTTCAACTAGCCATACTACATACCTGATGAAAGGTTAGACTGAAAATAATACTATGCAAAAGCACAAACTTAATTCTTTTTTACCAATATGATGTGAAATGCTTCACATAGATAATTGTGGGAAAGGAGGTGCACATTCAAAAAGCATTTAAAAATAAAGAGTTTAATTAACCTGTACCTGTTTAACAGTACGGTGTAAAAAGTTCCCATCATGAATGCAAGACAATTGGGCCAGATGCCTTTCAGGGATATAGTGATAACTACAAACTCAGCCAGGTTGGTGCTCCAGAATAGGTGATAAGGAATGAATAAACCACGGGTGCCTAGTTAGCCTGGTTATCCAAAACTATTCCACAAACAGTCTCATGCATTTCAGAATCTGACCCAAATAACTTGCAACTAATTTATCTTGTTAAAAATATGCGTTGACCAAGCAGAAGGCAGAATGAGCTCTTCAACTTATGAAACTTGTTCCAAACACTTCTTTTATTTATTTTCATGTCAGTATGCTAACAAATGTATGTTTAGGTAGCACTGCAGCTTTAAAACTTCCTACTGTCACATAATAAGATTACAAATTTGTTAATTTTATATTATAAACATAACCAGAAGCCTAAAAACAAATAACAAAAAAACCCCAACAAGGTTATGGTGACTGTTTCCACCCTTTTCCTCCACATGTGGGGTTTCCACCCCTCTAAGCTATGACAAAAGCTGAACCCACTGTGTAGCTGAGGAAGGGTTCGGAGGGAGGGGCAGGAAATGTGGCTGTTAAGGGGAGAAATAATCTCTTGGAGTGGAGATGAGGAGAGGTTTGACCACAGATGTTCCCACAGAGACGTCTGTACCTCACAGGGCAGTTCAAGGACTGGATGTCAACAATGTGCGAGGTTTCTTCTGACACGTTCAGACAGAGGAAATATGAGGATAAAAGAATGGGAGGAAAACTTCTTGCTTTAAATCAAGCTGTTAATGCTAATTGATTATATTAAGCAAATAGTAGTTAGCTGTGTCTTGCCCATGAAATGGAGTTTATGATATAAGACAAACCAGCCACTAACGGAGATGCCTTCATGCCCGTGAAACTTGTTGATGTTAGAGAACCACTCTTTAGTTGGTCCTACTCAGGAAAGCAAGTGTATCCATGACCTAGGTTAAGCTAATACTTAAGTACCTTCCCAGACTGAAATGGAAACGCTCAGTACTAAATACCACAGGTTTTGTAATAATGGCAATGAAAAAGGAGCTTCAAAACAACAAAGTGAACACTTTAAAATTCACATATTGAATGAAGTGCACCAAGTGGGATATTTAACATCAAAATCTCCAATAAAGTCACTTTCTGCTCACAGTTCATGAAAAGTGGTCTAACATGATAGGATAAACCAGGAAGTGACTGCAAAGCATTCGCACATGTAAAACCTCTTAATCTTAATATGTGCTTCTCCAGAGGAGTTTTACTTTAGCAAAAGCAGCAGCATTGAGCATAACACCTTGGGCCAGGATTTACAAAGGAAAAGGAAAGCTTTTTCCACTTAAAGTTCCTGTCAGCCACACTGGCAGTAAATTCCTTATCATGGAGGGAATCCTCTAATCCTATCTAATAAATCTTTTACCGAGTTTAATCTCTATCATGAAAACCATTCATATGCAGGGGTTCACCCTCTGCTTTTCTTTAATGAAATCAAAGTTATGTACTGTAAAATCAAGCTATCACAAGCTAAAATTAATTTTAATTCTCTACCTCTTATCTTTTTCTTCTGAAACCTCAGTAATTATTGTGTGATGGGAACTTTTGGTATTGTTAAATTAGTTTTCTTATTCATCTAGAAGTCCTTACGGTGAACTAGAGCAAAACATTAAGTTGAAGAGGTTTCTTTTTCAGTGGTTTGGCTATTTTTCAGCAACTGCATACTTGCTTCATTTACAGTATAGCTTTAATGATGAAAAATATTTTCCTAATGCAGAAATGAAAGATTCCTATATTGAAATGGTTAAGGGGTTAAAACATGGATCCTATAACCTCTCCTCTGGCAGCATCCTCAGTTCAGGTAAGTAGTTAAAAAGCTCTTAGTTTGGTGTATGGCTGCTCCCAATGCAAGTATCAGCTGAGTTAGAAAATAACAAAAGCTGGATGTATAACCACCTCCTTTCCCATTTTCTTATTCATTGTAAGATTGCAGAAAAAGAATAGAAACCCTTGTCTTCCCCACCATACCTCCTCCAGGGAATGTCATAAAGGAAAACCACATGAATTTATTTTCTTCTCTTTATTTGTGCTTCCCATTTTGACCATTTGATGTATGTTATGATCCGCAAAGTATAATCTTCCCAATTTACATCACTAGCAATACAAAATGGGACTTGCAGGAGGAAATAATTGATAGACATTAATTATAATTACCTCATTAAATCTAGCATGGTCCGTTTACTACTACATAAATCTTATTTCCTTTTTGATCACAGAATCACAGGATGGTAGGGGTTGGAAGGGACCTCTGGAAATCATTTAGTCCAACCGCCTTGCTGAAACAGGTTGTACAGGATCACATTCAAGCAGGTTTTGAAAGTCTCCAGAGGAGATGACTCCACAACCTCTCTGGGCAGCCTGTTCCAGTGCTCCTTCACCCTCAAAGTAAAGAATTTTCTTCTTATGTTTAGGTGGAACTTCTTGAGTTCCTATTTATGCTCATTGCCCCTTGTCCTATCACTGTACATCGCTGCAAAAAGACAGACCCCATCCTCTTGACACTTGCCCTTTAGATATTTACAAATACTGATAAGATCCCCTCTCAGACTTGTTTTCTCCAGGATAAAAAGCCCCAAGTCTCTCAGCCTTTTCTCACAAAAGAGATACTCCTGTCCCCTAATCATCTTTGTAGCCCTCTGTTAGACTCCCTCCAGCAGTTCCCTCTGTCTCTTGAACTGGGGACCCCAGAACTAGACACAGTACTCCAGATGTTGCCTCACTAAGGCAGAGTAGAGAGGGACAAGAACCTTGACCTGCTGGTTACGCTCTTCTTAATGCACCCCAGGATACCACTGGCGTTCTCAGCTCCAAGAACACATTTCTGGCTCACGATTAACTTATCCACCAGGACTCCCAAGTCCTTCTCTGCAGAGCTGCTTTCCAGCAGGTCAACCACTAACCTGTACTAGTGCATGGGGTTATTCCTCCCCAGGTGCAAGAGTGTACACTTGTCCTTGTTCAACTTCATTAGGTTCCTCTCTGCCCAGTAATAATAACACAGTACTGACCCAAGAAAGCCAAACAACTCATATGAGTATTAGTGCCTAACAAATGGCTTTTAGTTACTTCCTTTGAATTTATATGTATTATACTTATGGCCAAAAATTACTTCTGTTTCCAAAGAAACAATCACATGGCTGGCATTAATCAAGCATATCTTCAGTGATTCCTAGAATGTTCCTAGAATGCTAAGTTACCATGAAACTGTCACCTATCAATTTTTTTTGTAGCCACTTTCCATCCCAATGTTTGAAATGTGAGTTATGGAACATAGGTGATTCAGAAAGCTGTTTCCTATCACCTTGCAGCCTATCAAGCAGGAAAGCTAGAGTGCAAAGGGATAAAAATTTCATCATTGTACTAATTATCTGTTCCAGATTAGGTCCATTCATATTCCTACCTGGTGGGTCCTGCAGCTGGCTGCAGCTTGTAGGACAGGGTACTGAGCCTCTACAGGTGTACAAGGTAAGTTCAGTCCCTCTAAGTGTGGAAGATTTAACCCCTTTAAAGATTAGAATCTTTCTCAAGGAGGTTTAGGCGTGGTGTAACCAGAAGCAGTGCTCAGTCGACAAGGAGTAAAACAGCCACAGCCTTCCCTCTGTTAGCACATGTGTGGTGGTGAGAGCTCAGCATGGCATCCACTTGGTGGAGGGTGGCAATCTCTGCACTCGCCAGAGTCATTGTGGGGACACAGATGGAACTGCCGCATAAAAATGCGGCCGTTCAAGTCACGGGC
>VYZX01028442.1:0-16338 GCA_013401335.1 Brachypteracias leptosomus | reverse complement strand
AACCTTAAACCACAACAGTCAAAAATAAGATTATGAATATACAACTCTTGGATCTGGACAAGACAGCTCATCTATGAGGTTGTGAATTCCATGATGGAGTGTTGCTTCATGAGGTTTTTCAAACTAATTGAGATGGGTAGTTTGAACTTACTAGATCTAATGTTCAATTCTGTCTCCTACATGTTGGGTTACTGATTTCTGAAGGAGACTTGTACTTTCTTACTTGCAAGAGACAAATCTAAAGGACAATTTGTCTACCTCAGTGAAGAGGGCTTAATTACATTTTTACACATAACTCCATGTTAGTTTCTTATGATGCTTTTGATTTATTATTGCACAGAAAGGGAAAGAAAATGATGATACCATATGTTTCGAAATCACAAAGTATCTTACACCCCAGCTATTAAATCACTCACATGACTGTGCTCTCACTTGTTAACTTCAGAAAACAGAGAAATCAGCTATTTGGAAGGAGAGTTAGGTCTTAAAAAGTTTATTGGAAGGCATTACAAAAGAAAGCATACTGTTATCAAACTGTAATTTGTTAGGTACAGAAACAAAACTAGCCCTTAATGAATGCAGATTATGAAATAACTCTGATTACATATCTTCTAAAGCTTGTTGCACAGAAACTGCAAAAGAAAGCCTATTGTTTAAACTCTAATGTTTGTTAGGAGTGGAAAAAAAATGGGTTCTAAAATAACTGAGATTATAAAATAGCTTAGGTTACCTGTACTAAAGAGGTATTAGGGAGGTATACTTTAATTTCTTCAAAAAGTTGTTTTCAACATAAGATACATATATGATGAATTGAAAAGACTCTTCATTATATTATTTTCCTTTTTATCATTAATTTTATGTGTATTTGCCATACTTGTTGATTTAGAAAAGAACATATCCCATAGACAGGCTAAAGCCTTTTGAATATATAGCACACTCCCTTCATGTCACCTGTAAAAATTAAACCTGTGTCAAGTGCCCTGTTCCAATCCTATTAATAACTATTGTATTTTGGAAAGTGTTTGAATAAGTCTAATTTCTTATCCAGTGGAAATCAACAGAATTAGTAGCATAAGGAAGTGTGTGTATACATATATATATATATATATATATTAGAAACTCCCTCACTCGTTACTTATTTCTTATTTTCTGGGGGTAATATATTAATTTTCAGTTTTTCAGTTAGTGTTTTCATAGAATCACAGAATAGTAGGGGTTGGAAGGGACCTCTGGAGACCATCGGGTCCACCCCCTGCCCACTGCCAAAGTAGGTTTGCCTAAGGCAGGTTACACAGGAATGTGTCCAGGTGGGTGTCTTCAGAGAAAGAGACTCCACCAACCCCTCTGGGCAGCCTGTTCCAGTGCTCTGTCACCCTCTAANAGTAGGGGTTGGAAGGGACCTCTGGAGACCATCGGGTCCACCCCCTGCCCACTGCCAAAGTAGGTTTGCCTAAGGCAGGTTACACAGGAATGTGTCCAGGTGGGTGTCTTCAGAGAAAGAGACTCCACCAACCCCTCTGGGCAGCCTGTTCCAGTGCTCTGTCACCCTCTAAGCAAAGAGGGCTGTGGAAAACCTCCTGTGTTCCAGTTTGTGCCCTTTGCCCCTCATCCTATCACTGGGCACCGCTGAAAAGAGACTGGTCCTATCTTCTTGACACCCACCCTTCAGATATTTATAAACACTGATTAGATCTCCTCTCAGCCTTCTCTTCTCAAGGCTAAACGGCTCCAGGTATCTCAGTCTTTCCTCATACAAGAGATGCTCGAGTCCCTTAATCATCCTCGTAGCCCTGCATTGGATTCTCTCCAGTAGTTCCCTGTTGCTCTTGAGCTGGGGAGGCCAGAACTGGACACAATACTCCAAATGGGCCTTACAAGGGCAGAATAGAGAGGGAGGACAACCTCTCTTCACCTGTTAGTCACACTTTTCTTAATGAAGCCCAGGACGCCATTGGCCTTCTTGACCACATGGGCCCATCACTGACTCATAGTGAACTTACTGTCCACCAGGACTCCAGGGTCCTTCTCCACAGAGCTGCTTTCCAGCAGATCAACCCCTAACCTGTACTGGTGCATTGGGTTATTCTTCCCCAGGTGCAGGACCTTACACTTGTCCTTGTTGAACTTCATGATGTTCCTCTCTGCCCAACTCTAACCATCTAAGCAGTATGTTATACTTGGCATATATGGATGCATATGTACTCTCTGTAGATGACAATGGCTCAAATGAATGAATCTTTGCAACAAAGAGACTGGTTCAGAGCTTAGAAGTCAGAACCAAAGGGAAGGACAACATGATGGGTATCCTTTACAGACTACCCATCAAGAAGTGGTATCAGATGAAACCTCCCATAAACATCTCAAAGAAGCTTCAAGATAATATCTTTAATATCTTCTTCAATGATCTGGATGAGAGGATCAAGTGCACCCTCAGTAAGTTTGCAGATGACACCAAATTGAGCAGGAGTGTTGATCTGCTTGAGGGTAGGAAGGCTCTGCAGAGGGATCTGGACAGGCTGGACTGGTGGGCCAAGGTCAAGGGCCGGGTCCTGCAGTTTGGTCACAACAACCTCAGGCAATGCTACAGGCTTGAGGAAGAGTGGCTGGAGAGCTGCCTGGTGGAAAAGGACCTGGGGGTGCTGGTGAACAGCTGGCTGAACATGAACATCCAGGCCTGTATCAGAAATGGTGTGTCTGAAGTGCTGAGGCCTGGGCTGTGGGGCCCAAGTTGGAATTGACCTATGAAGAGGTCACAACCCAGCAACATGTTTTGTTCCCCAAGTGGTTTCCCAAAGCCCCAGAGGCAGAACCTGGCCCACCTGTATGAGACCCTGCCTCCCCCCAGGTGATTGTTGTTGGGGTGGTGGGTGAGGCTAGGGCTATATTAACCAGGAGTCGACCAGTCTGAAAGAAGTAACAAGGAGCTGATCAGTTTGAAGAGAGTTCCTGTTAGGGGCAGCTTGCTGAGCTCACTCTCAGTGGTGTGTTCCCCTTTGGCTAATTCGAGATAGAGAAGAGCAAACAGAAAAAGAATGAAAGATGGAAAGATGAAGTTATGCTGAGGGGATGTTGCTGAGTTTGGTGTTGGCCTGAGTAAGAAGAGAGCTAAGCAGCACAGTGTCCAGCAGGAGTAGGGAAGTGATTGTGCCCCTGTACTCGGCACTTGTGAAGCTGCAGCTTGAGCACTGTGCTCTGTTTTGGGTGCTGTAGTGTAAAAGAGACATTGAGGTGCTGGAGCAGTTGCAGAGAAGGGCAATGAAGCTGTTGAGAGGTCTGAAGAACATGTCTTATAAGGAGCAGCTGAGGAAACTGGTATTTAGTCTGGAGAAGAGAAGGCTGAGGAAAGACCTTATTGCTCTCTACAACTACCTTAAAGGAGGTTGTAGAGAGGTGGATGTTGGTGTCTTCTCCCAAGTAACAAGTGATAAGACAAGAGGAAATGGCCTCAAGTTGCATCAGGGGAGGTTTAGATTGGATTTTAGGAAGAAATTCTTTACTGAAAGAGTAGTTAAACACTGGACAAGATTGCCCAGGGAAGTGGTGAAGTCACCATCCCTGGAGTCGTTCAAAAAACATGTAGGCATGGCACTTCAGGACATGTGGTCATGATAGTGTTGGGTCAACAGTTGGACTTGAGGATCCTAGAGGTCTTTCCCAACATAAATGATTCTAAGATTGTAGTCCTTGGTCCACAGATACTTGAACTGCCATAACGTCTTCTAGAAGACACATATGCCACATCCAGTGCAAACATATGCAACACATAGAATCATTGATTCTGTAGGCTGCAAAATGACTGCATTCAGTGCTGCCTGCAGTGCTACTACGTAAACAGTATTTTACCTGTTAACTTACACCTAACTTAGGTATAGCCATCCAGGCTATAGTGACCCCAGTGGAACTGAAGCATATTAATCCAAGTATTACACTTTCAGACATAGTCCTTGTGTGTTTCGGTTTATTTTTCTTGTTTACCACAGATGATGAGAAGCCAAGCCATAAAAGTAAGTCCTTGAAGCTGACTTTACCCCTGGAACACAGCTAAGGTTATAGCTACACTACTGGTTTAAAAGGTAATCATACTGCATTTCCTGAGGTGGCTGTAGAAGGCAGCAGGGCTCCCAAGCTCAATTTAACCTAACTCCATTGACTCCTTGCAATAACATCATCACAATGTGTGCAGCTACAGCAAGGACTGAGGTTTTTTAAGGACTCACTATGGAGATCTATCAAGAGAACTGGCACATAAATGGGAGAGTTCATGTTTATGCCTGTTTCATTTGGTGAAGTACTTTTGGTAAGTTTGATTAAATCACAGTATCAAAATGAAAACTGAGGGATATGCCCTTCAAAAGAAACATCCATTTTCAATCTCCTAAGTAAGTTGAGTAATATGATAAAACAGAGACAAAAGTGTGTGTGTGGAGGAAAGAAAGTTCTCTGACCATAGATAAACTTCTGTCATAACCATTTTAGTCCACAAACAGAAATGTCATACAAGTTCCTGCCACACACTCTCAGATGTTTTTGTTCTACCCTAATGTCCCAATTTTTTTGATGTAGTAGTGGATGAACACAAAGAGGAGAAAAGACATCCTGCCACATGTAGTATCTGAGGTCATTATTGACTACATGTTAAGAAAAGATGAGCAGCAAAGAGGAAACCATGTGCCAAATAGCACAGATCTTCCAATAACCACTGTTTCATGTCCCTCCCCAAGGCAACATCACCTTGCCTGTGGGGAATGCTGCTTTCCAGTGGGAGATGAGAACATTTGTAGGAAACAGAGGAAAACCTTGGACAGGCCTAGAGCTGAAGCTGTATTTAACACAACATTAACATGAACTATCCACAGTCTCTGATTAAATCAACATAATCTTCAGCATCCAAAATAATAATCAAGCCCAGAAAGCTCTCAGATGGGCTCATGATAGTCTCCTTCTGTAAATATTTGTCCTACTGTAAGAGTAATTTTCAGGGAAAACCCTTGAGACTGGTGTCTCATTTTGAGAAAGCCTTTTCCCCTGCTGCTGAATCCTGGTAGATAATAAAACATTTACCTAGGAAAAAAAGACAGTTAGGTTTTGTCAAAGAAGATTTTAATGTCGAAGCTGGGATAGAAGCTGCCTGGAGAGGAAAAGTCAATGGTGAATGAAGACAGTAGTGTGATTGTCTTCCTTCTTTTGAATGGTACTACGTACAGCCAGAACTCTGCCTTGGTCTCTCTGGAGTTGGTACTTAACATAATTAAGGGCAAGTATAAAGGAATAAGACTATTAAAAAAAATAAATAAAAATGAATGAGGTTCCAAATAAATTACAACTGACAAAGATTACAACAGGCTAAGGGAGCTGTTTCTAGAAGTCTATCAACAGTTACTGAATGAGGGAAGGAAACACATACCTAGTACTGAAGAACAGAATATAAACAATGGTTACATTTGGTTATTCATAAAAATACATGGAGCTGGAAGATCTGGCAAAAGATAATCTTTTAAACCCTTCCTCAGGGCATAATCAACTTTATCTACACTATTTCTGACAGAGGGGCCTGTCAGCAGGCACTTGATTATCAAGCTTGACTTGATTATGTCAAGCTATGAAAATAACATGAGTGTTCAAGAAAAGTTTCTGTAATACTTGTGTTCAAATAATGTTCTCTAGTATCTGTGCTATGCCACTCATAGCATACCTTAAGGCCATTAATTGTTATCTTCCCTACCTGGGAGAAAGAGAGCACACCACTCCTTTGCTCTTTTGCAGATGTTTTCTCTACTCTTGAGTGATGTTATTTCCCCACAGGATTCTTGTATTTGGACTGAACAACCAAAACTTGTTCAAACTACTTTTAAAGGTCAATTAGACTTCTGATCATTCATGGTCAACATTTTTCTTCAACAGGAACTAGACACAACTTTGCAGTTGAAAGATTACCAGTTTCATTTGCCTTTGAAAATGACATTTGAGTTTACACATCACATTATGCTGTTTGCTTTTTCTTTTTCCTGCAGTCTCACATTGGTGAATCATGCTCAGTTTTAAAAACATTTTTTCCTTCAGTCTTAGAAATAAAAAGTTAAACTGTGGCTTGATGTTTAATTTAATTGAAGTGAAGACAGTACCAGAGGTCAAAATAAGGGAGGTGATTTCCAGGATTCTTTAAAAATGAATATTATACTTAACACTTTCCTTCTCTTGAATACCAAGGGTGTTAGAGGAGAGCCGTTTTAATTTCTTAGGGAAAAAAAAAAAAAAAAAGAAAAATTTTGGGGATTTCACAGATTTAATAAACATTTCTCTCTTTGTTTTAGAAATGATCCACATTTTTTGCCTTCCGAATCTTGTTTATTTTCTTCTTATTTTTTGTATTTTTAAAATGAGTGTTTGATTTGACATTTTCATTTTTCAACTGAAAATAATTCCATCATAAAAATGGAAGTGTAAGAGTCTTTGATACTGGAGAAAAATTCCTCCAGAATTGGAAAGTACAAGAAAGACAAATTTGTAAAGGTTCTTGAATAGTCTGAGCAGAAAGATAATTTTTCGTATAACAAGACTCAAATAGTACAAATTGTGGAAAGCAGAATAATAAAGAGAACTTACGTGTGAAGGTAATGTTCTACGACACTGACACTCCCTTGTGAGCCATGATTGTACATTACTAAATTATGGTACATAATTTACTTAGGAAATGGACTGAATTCACATGCCCATATCTGAATTTTGAGCTTATTCCCATGGTCCTGGAAGACTGACTGTACTGAGGGCTGCTTTATTTCTTAAGGATGAACCCTTTTATATGTTGTCATGCCTTTTGCTGCTTTGAGAGCTTGTTTTGTGTAGCAGGGCAAACTCCCATTACAGAAAGGTGCTCCATGGGTTGTACACCCTTCTGAGCACAGTGTCAGCCAGGCTTTGTGCTTCCTAGCGAAAAATTCCTGGGATTCCTGGACATTTGAGAGAGTGGATGGCGTTGTCCTGTCTTAGCAGAGCCATGTACCTGTCAAGCTGGAGAAGCTAGGGAGGGCAAATTGCTGTAATGAAAACAGCTCTAGAGAAGCTGTGGAGGTGAAATGACAGCAGGAATGACAGCAATGAGATCCCCAGAAATCATCCCTGTATATCTATCATGAGTTTAACTATGGTCTTGCCAAGAGACTTAAAACCAACCTTCAACATCTGATGAAAGGAAGCAAGGGGCCCAAGGCTGAGCCTAATCTCTGAGGGTGCTTTTGCCCAGAACAGGCCTGAAGCAGACCCAAGAGAACAAAAAATCAAGGTCCATAATCCTGCCATTATTCTATTATGCTTTTTCAAGTAATTAATACTTCAGAAAAGAGTACTAGAAACAGGTTGTGTAGAAAATTGGTGCTGTCAAGGCTTACTAGCCAGTTTCTGACAGTCCAAGAACTTCATCAGCTGGAGTCTTCTTTCAGGCAGTGGCATTCAATAGCCCTCATTGGGGGCACCCTGCACTAATTGCTCTAAGCCCTGACTGATTTTGTTCCTTCCACGGTTCCTAAGATGATTCATGCCACATCCTGGCTGTGTTTTGTGAAAAACCACTTCCATTGTCTGTTTTAAATCTGATGACTAAGAGTTTCATATTCCTTTTGTTATAAGAAACAGTGCATATTCATTCCTTAGTCATTCCTTTTCCTATCCCTTGGGAATTTTATGAATCACCCTCTACAGTTGCCTCTTACTAGTGGAAGCACTATTAGGACTCCTGTCACAGAGACTCTACCCTCTGCTCTTCTTCCATCCATCTTTTCTTGGATGAGGAAACCACAACTGGATGTGGTATTCGTGGTACAGTCTGTGAATCTATACAATTGCAAAATCATATTCTTATTTTGTTTATAGTTCTTTTACAATTCATGTTACTGTAGCAATAAAATTGCAAGTAACAATACTGAGGGAAAACTTTAGATTACAACCAGGCGATCTGTTGGAAGACATTACCTTTATCTATTAACCTTGCCTTCTTAATGGCTCCCAGTATTTTATTTACTTTTTTGAATGCTTCTGTGTATAAAGCTAATGGCTATAACATCTGTGATCTGAACAATTATACCTAACCTAGAAAACACAGGTAGGGAAGTTTCTTCACATATGCTTTATATTTAATTTATCACTACTGAATGTCACCTGCCATTTTAGCACTGTACCACTCTGTACTGTGCAAATCTTTGTCAAGCATAAGACCAGTTGCCAAAAGTTGCTAAAAATGTTGGGTTTTTTAATACTGTTTGAAAAAGTTGTCATCTCATCATTCAGCTCTTTCTTCTAGGTCACATATGAGAGGGTCAACAATAATTCCTGGGAGATATTACTGAAAATGTCTTTTCTTTGTGAAACCTCACAGTTTATTCTTGGCATTTATTTCTCAACATTTAGCTGATTGTTAATCAACCTTACCTCCCATGACGACATAGTTTCTTTAAGAAGACAGGACACCTCACAGGAGATCTTGTCAAAAGGTTTTTATAAATCTATCTCTGCTGTATAAGCTGACTTACCTTACACACATGCTTGCTTCAGATTAAACTATCATACTGGTGAAGCGTGATTCCTCTTAGAAAAGCCATGCTGCTTCTTCCCAAGTATACCATTAATCTCTGCTATCTGCAGATTTGCTTCTTTATTGCTGTAGTTAAAAATTTACCTGGCACTGCAACTAGACTTACTGGTATTTACATTTCTGGTCCACTTCTGGAGCCCCATTTGAGAACCTGGTGCCGTGTTTGCCACACTGCTACTGCTATCTCATCTACTTCACATCTTGGTCCTTTCAAACTCTTGGGTGAATTCCAGCTGGACCTGACAGTTTATTGCTGTCCAGTTTTTCATTCAAAGTAGTTTTTTGATAAAACTGAATTTTTATCTTGAGCCAAATCTTTAGACTTTTCCTCTGACAAAAATGGCTCTGGCATATGAATCTACATTAGACAACAAAACAATACTTAACTGCAATACTTAACAGCTATGTTTTGGTTTTTTACTAGAGTATTCCTTTGCATTTTTTTTCTGTTTTTTTTAACTTCACAGCTTCCTTGCCATGCTTTAAGTTTCCAGAATAAATGAACGTACATTTGTTATTTTGGTTTTATGTCTTTAAGTAGTTGTTCTGCTCCTTGTCTGCTTTGTAGTGTTTTTATGTCTAATTTCTCAAGAGTTCACTGATGACTCTGCCTCTCATATGGGCTCCATTCCTGTGTTAAAAGATTCCTTGTCTTACAGCTGATAACTATCCTTTGGCTGTTGTTTTTGTGTGTGCCTGTATGTGTTGTCTTTACAGTCTTTTTTGATCTGTCATACACCTTTAGTTGGTTTAGTAAATAACATATATCCATGATGCTTGCAAGTTTTATGTTTTGACCTGTTATTTCCAATTTCCTTCTATCAAGTTTTATTATTTTTATGCTGATCAATAGACCCCCACCCATCCCATTTAGATAAAATATTAATACAGCAGGGGGTTATTCCCCTCCTGTAAGAATACCACAGTTTAGAATCTTGTGATAAGTTCTATGGGAGTCTAAGGCATATATTGAGTCAGGTTGTTTGGATTTTTTATAGCTAATCCAAGTTTGTTTCCCTTGTGAATTCTCTGACAAGTTGATTCAAGAGGTAACAATTTACTATGTCTAAAATTTCAGTGCCTGCATCATAATCCATTGTGATATTTCCATTGTTCTTACAGTGACACAGGAACAACCGAAGTATCCCATTTCTAGAGTATTTTCTCAGTAATATGAAATCTCATGAGAAGCAAATAGTTCAGTAAGTGACCTATTATGACTTGCTCAGAGTTTCTCCTTTATCTACCATCTGATCTGTTACTTCTCTTCTTGGTGAATCATAGTGTATGGTTTTAGAAGAGATATGGACAAAAGCGGGATGTCAGGAACTCTGAGTAAGGAGTGGAGTCATCGTGAGGCAATAAAGGTAGGTCCCAGACTGCTCACAGCTGGCAGACTGTGGTGTACTCTCAGAGCAGCTGCTTTCCATCATGTTAAGAAACACACCAGAGAGAGGTGTGTCAGATTGGTAATAATGAATCCCAGTGGATTCATTCAATCCTGTGTTGCCCAGGAAGATAATATTAGGACTGTAGTACTGCCCACCCAAATGAGATGCAGAGAGTAACTGCAACATATTAAGAAAGTGCAGAGAGATCGCTGATGGAAAAGGATGTTTTAAGCAGAGAAAGGCAGACAAACAAATTTCTATGCTGGTTAAAGCATGATAAGACATTCTTAAAACACAAAGTATTCTTGAGCTGCAAAAATACTCTTTTCTTAAATCTCCAAATATATCCAAGAACTACATGACAATTTAAAAAAATTTTGGTTATTCCAATGTATTGCAGCTGCTGGCATTTGATGTGAAGGCCTCCATGTTATCAGAGGTGAGAGCCAGAAGGCTCTCTTTGCACCCTATGCAAAGCTGTGTGACTCCATGCAGACTTCTAACAAGCTTCTAGAAACAGTATCATCATGTCACTTGGGATGCTTGCTAGGATAGTCACAATGCTAGAATGACACAGCTGTGTGGGTTTTTTTACCATATAGTCAGTACAATCATATTTCACCAACAAGAAATAGTGAGAATGTTCTTATGCTCTTAAAGCCTTGAAGGGCTGTTTTCCCATCATTGCCACAGGTAGAGTTAGAAGGATGGGGACTTCACAGGCAGGTTTGGGAGATGGGAGAGGACGAAACCTGGAGTGGTCATCCACAAAGCAACAGGCTGAGGAAGGAGTGAGAGATATGGGGAGAGAGCCGGGAGGAGTCTCATGTGCTTAGGAAGCAGCCCTTGAGTAGTGAGATGATCTCCTTGCTGGGGAGTAGGCAATTGCCAGCTAGCGGCCCGGAGGACAAATAACTACCTTTGAATTTTGAGTTCGGGAAAAAGCTGTAAGTTCCTCAGCAGCAGGCTACTTGCAATTCTGTGCAATTTGTTCTGAATCACACTTTCCAGTAGGAACTCCTGACTGATGGTAGTCATCTTGATCTTGCAGTTTGAAAGCACTGCTTAACACTGGGTTATCACAAGTGACACATCCAACTCGCGAGTGCAGGAATCAGAAAAGTTGCATTCTTTCTGTTAGGTTTCACAGTTTTTGTATATTAATAGGGTACAACCATGAAAAAGTAAATATTTGCCTTGAATCAAAGAGAAATATTCCAATCCAAGTAAAATTCCATTTATTGACATACAGCAGGAGTGCCAGCATATTCTGAGTTTGATTCAGAAGAAACCATAGATACATAATTTGCTCAAAATTTGTCTGAATATAAGAAAATATTTTAGTATGTTGAGAAAACTTTTGCCATTTGTCCCACTGATGAGTCATTATTTCACTGTAAAGTTTAATTGTGAAAACTTATCTTTATGATGCATGTTCTTTTCCCCTATATCATGAGTCAGTCAGAGAGACAGACCGTATAG
Source organism: Brachypteracias leptosomus (assembly GCA_013401335.1). Classification (NCBI taxonomy): domain Eukaryota; kingdom Metazoa; phylum Chordata; class Aves; order Coraciiformes; family Brachypteraciidae; genus Brachypteracias; species Brachypteracias leptosomus. The sequence continues at coordinate 4,881 of VYZX01028442.1, read as the reverse complement.
TCACATCAGCAGAGCAGAATTTAACAAACAACAGAAGCAAATACATCTGTGCATCTCTGAAACAAAAACACCAACAAATGTCATCAATATGCACTAAACTTCCACCAGGAAACCGCCAGACATGGATATCTAAAGGCTGCTGCCATCTCTATGTTGCAGAGAACTGCTACCCTGTGGAGTGGCACTGTGTTTCACTGTGGACAAGCAGGAAAGTTGGTGGAGCTTTAGGGTTTGCTTCAGGATGGCACTTGGGCAGCAGTGACCTCACACCTCTCAAGTAGAGCTCAAAATCTTATGTTAGGACAGCTTTGGTTTAATTTTTTGGCTCCTGTTAGGGGTTCATGGGGATGCTTTTAAATATTGGTGTTGCAGTTTTCTGGACTTTAAATTTAATTGGTTTTTTTAAAGTCCTATTTTTAAACAACAGATTCTTGGCAAATGCCTACAGCTATTGAGACTTTAAAAATGCATAAAATTATTTGTGCAACACAACCTGCTTTGAGAGCCTCTCCTTTTGGTGTTTTAGAAGAACTATTCGTCTTAACGAAGACTGTGACAAGGAACATGGTTTTGGCTTTCTCAATGCTGTAAACACAATCTTTCCACAATTTCATCCACAATATAGTCACGTAACATCAACCTTGTATCTACAGTGACATTTCCTGGCTTTTGCATCTTAAGCAAAGACTTAATTTATCTGATTTGTGATCTGGTGCCCCAGGATACTTAAACTTTCTTTGTTACATGACAAAGGTATTTTCCCCCCATAGAACAGGCCTTCTCCATTCTTGATTGTGTTTCCTTAGAATATTAATATAGAAAGATTTGGTGATTTTTTTTCTCTCTTGAATGAGATGCTATAACAAATTCTGTCTAGCATTACCTCTGTAGAGTCTCTTTGAGAAGCAATTACATAATTCTGTAAAAAAATTTGTTATACTTGTTGCATAAAAGGTGTGGCCTGGAAGATGAAATGTGTGAACTTGTTGGAAGCAGCTGTAGTAGTCTGGGACAGATAAGAAAACTTTGTCTAATTAAATTTGTCAACAAGAAAATAAAGCTTAAGCATGTTAACATTTGCACAAACATTTCTGTAAATGGAAAATAACTTAATCAATAGTCATTAGGTAAATGCTAAGACTTTAAGACATTGTACATGTAATAACAGCTCCACTAAAATGTATTAATAACTATTAGGGACAAAAATACATACTTAAAACTGTGTGAACACAAGCAAGGAAATATAAGGTTTTGCAGACTTTTATAGACCGTCAGATTACACTCATAATTACACTGTGCATTATATGATTGTGTAGAGGACTGAACTACAGTCTAACTATGGTAGCGTGTCAATCTTCTGTGGACCAATTTCCATGAATTTGCAGCAGCTCATGCCAGACTTCTGGTAGACTGGCTCCAATACAACCCAAAACGATAACCAATTCAAGGAGCTCCATATAGCACCATGCCACATGGATGAAGCTGAAGGCTGCTTCTTAACAGTGTTGGTAAGAAAGAGTTTGCAAACTTTAAACACAGCACAGTTAGGAGTCCCTACAGAGAGGCTGCGGACAGAGAGAACCACATAGCCATAGTCTTAAGTGTCAGTCAAAACATTCCTGATGTCTTCAGCTGTGAGAAAGCGGGTATTGAGAAAAGCTTCAATAGATAACCTGGGTGGGTTTTTTAGCCATGTTAATTTAAGGTGATGGCTGGTTATCTACAGGGACCCATCACAGAAAGAGGACAAGATTTTAGCTTGGATCAAAAGGCATTGGAAGAATATATAAGGTGCAGGTGCACAGATGGGAGATGAGTTTGTGCTTACAGGTGACATACTGTTCAAAGGGAGAATATAAGAGAACACCAGATAAACGTCTAAAGGGAGAAACTATATCAACTTCTACAGAAAACTGCATGTCCTTATGGGCAAGTTAATATTATTGTTTGATAATAAATGGCATTAAGTGGGGTATCTTTGTGTATCATTGTTTTTTCTATGGAGACACTGCCTGGAAATAAGAGCCACAATGAAGCATTTATGTTATTTACTGAAAAAGAGGTACTTGCAATTTCCTACATGTGTCATTTCTGCATAATAGATTTTGAATGTCCCGACTCATATTTGGCTAGTATATGACTTCTTCAGTGCTCAGGAAACTGATCTCTTTTCTGTGATGGTGGTTCCTAAGGGAATATTTTTCTCAATAATCTAGTTGATCTGATTTGATGATATTTCTTTGCAGACTAAATATCTTGGATGAAGTTATTACTGACAGTTCTATGCTGTCAGAATGAAGAATGTTAAGAAACTCCATTTTTTTCTCGGATTCTTCATCTTGAATTTTCCCTGGCCTAACTATTGTTCATACATTGTAGACATTTACAGACTGTAAAGTCAGACTCTTCTCAGTAGTGCCCACTGATGGGACAAAAAGCACTGCACAAAAATTAAAGCATGTCATATGCCATCTGAACACACAAATACCACTTTTGTACTATGATGATGGTCAAACACTAGTGCAGGTTGGCCAGAGAGATTGTGGAGTCTCCACTCACAGAGATATTTAAAACCTTACTGGAGACGTTCACAGGCAACTTGCTTTAGGTGATTGTGCTTGCACAGAAGGGTTGGACTATGTGACCTCAAGAAGTTCCTTCCAGCCAAAACCATCCTATGAATCCGTGAGATTTCACCTGAAACCTTGCTACCATGCTGTAACATACTGACTTTTATGCTTACCCCCACGTCTTTAGTGTCTCAGGGAGAGTAAGCAGCCTCTAGAGACATCTCTTGTTATAATGTTGGGAAATCCATGTCTGTATGGCTTTTTTTTTGAGAGCAATTTCCTTTGATTTTTTTCCATCCACATCCAGAAGATTTGGAAGAGATATTGACAGATAGTTTAAGTCCCACTGGTATTTAAGCTGCTTGATTCATCATTAGATGTAGTAATCTTTCCTCCTAGGGTCTAGATCTCTTGTGACACCAGTAAGTAGCCCTGTACTGTATAGAATTATTTGCCATTTCATTGTTCTCGTTCAATTTTAGGGCTAGTTCCATTCTTTTGTAACGAGAAACGTAGCCTTCTATAGATTATTAGAATTATAACAAGAAATGTAGCCTTCTGTAGATGAATAGAATTGTAACAAGCGATGTAACTTTCTGTTGATAATTAACCACCAGTTTAGCCTTCTTTGTAACAAAGATTCATGGGCAACAAGGACTTATTTGTGATGAAGCCCAGTAATGGCCAGCTGCACAGCCTTAGAGTGTCTAGATAACGGATGTGAAAGGAGGCTTGAGATCACCTAGACCCAAGAATGGATAAGAGCAGAATTGAGATGAAGAAAAACACCAATTAAAAGAGAACACTTGTTGAATCAACAAGATAAAGACTCAAGGTTCAACAAAAGAACAAGTGATGAAGACTACAGGACAACTACTGAAGAAGTAAAAGACCCCTGGTTTGGGTGTGATACTTGTAAAAGGACGTTAGATGGCAGTAAAAGGTCTGATAATAACATGGGGTAGAATTGCACAAGACTATGTTAATTATTTCTGGGGAAGGGGCAGTGAGATGAGGTCAGTTGTAAATAAAAAGTTGAACCAAACAGCACGGTGGCGGGAACTCTTAAGGTGGAAAATCCGAAGAGTGACTCCCGGCTAGTACTAATAAAGAATACCTGCTTAACAGTAAAGACTTTTGCTGTTAATTTCTTTGTATCACTTTCTTCTAGAAGATAGCAGAAGGGTCAGGCTACTATCTGCCAGAGGTTTTGCTTTTGGAGCAACTCAAGCATTGATTTCACTTGGGCATATTTGCCTCTTTAGAGATTTCTTTTTTTTTTTTTCACTTTCACTGTCTTTCACTTTATGATTACAGAAATCCATTTTGTAACACGTGTGAACTCCTCCAATTGCTGAAAATACTTGATCATTTGCTTCATTTTTCTTTACTATTGTCAATATGGGATTAGAGTTTTAGATACCACGATGCTAAAATTATTGAGAATAGATTGTATACAGAGCATCAATAAGAACAATTTACAAGCAAATCCTCTGAGACTTTGTAGTGTCACCATTAATTTCCTGGTAAAATGCAACATTCACTAAGACAAATCTGAGTCCTCTTACTCCTTTCCTGTGCTCTTTATTTGGCTTGTGTAGACATAAAGGGTTTATTCAGTACTGTACACAATTTGTACTAGGTTAAGATTATACTTCCAGACCTCCTATCAACAGCAGTGCCCCATTAGGCTAAGCAGTAAAGATATAAGCTGTAATAAAAGAAAATCCACAACCCAAAGAGCTCAGACATGAACCGGTGCATCTGAAGACAAAAAAGAGTTCTAATGCTCTAAAGAATTTTCTTGTTGTTCATGATGCCATGTATTTCCACTTAAGTAATTTGTTTAGCCAATGGCCTTCAAACTATTTTTATGAAATTTCAAATGACAATTTATAGGAACAAGACTTGGTCTGTCAGGTTATACTATAAATACCACCAAACCAGGGACAATGCTCCAGGACATCCCAAGGGAATCAAGGATTCACACAAGAGGGTGACACGGTCAGCCCAGCTGAAATGCCTTCTACACGAATGCACACAGCTTGGGCAATAAACAGGACGAATTAAGGGCCACTGTGCTGCTGGAAAGCCATGACATAGTGGCTATTACTGAAACTTGGTGGGATGATTCCCATGACTTGAATGTAGGGATAGAGGGATACAAGCTCTTTAGGAAGGGCAGGCAAGGTAGGAGGGGAGGAGGTATTGGCCTCTACATCAGGGACCAGTTGGAATCAATGGAGCGCCATCTAGGGATAGATGATGACCTATTTGAAAGCTTAAGTATTAAGATTAAAGGGAAGTCAGG
>VYZX01028437.1:7627-21477 GCA_013401335.1 Brachypteracias leptosomus | reverse complement strand
TCAGACAGACCCACTACACAACCCTAAGACAGCTGATTTTTACATAGTGACAACTGGGGTGCGTGTCCGTAGGAATATATTTTTTACTGTATTTGGTTCTCATATCTTCCAGTATACGCTTTTCAAATCAATAACTAGCATCTAAAGCAAAGATACTAATTGTTATTGAATAATTTCAGATCAAAGATTAAACACATATATGCTTCCTTCTCCTTTCTTGGTTCCCTTATTTATCGAGATGAGGAGAAGTAAAACCTTGCTGCAGGTAACCATGCATTTTTCCAATTTATTTGTATATAAAAGTGTGAAACATTCCCTTTGATTCTTTATTGTTTTTGAAATATGAATGACAACATCCTTGCTTTCAAGAAAAATAAACAAAGCCACACGAAACGGGTTTAGACACATAAACAGCAAATACTGTGGTAAACAGGCTCTCAAGAAGGGTTAAAAGAATAACTTTTCAATCCATGGGTGAAATGCCTGTGGAGATGGGTACATTCAAATTAAAAAGCAGTGACATCACCTGTGACCCTATGCCCTCACCTATGAGGCTCCTGAAGAAGCCACAGCTAGGGAAAAATCCACACCCCCCCTCCCAGTTTTGAAGTCTTGTCCTTAGTGGTAGTGTTACCTTTCTCTTTATAGAAATATGATAAATTGTGTTTGTCCTCTGTATAAATTTTTTGATACTTAGTTTCCTGGTCACATGGGACATGATACCTTCCTTATAGGCAGAACAAGGGACTATGAGTTTATCATTGCTGAAACAATGTCTGTGAAAGTCTTTTACTGTGGGTAGAATAAAGTGTATAGAGGATAGGAATTATACCCAGCTGTACATTCCTACTAGCTTTTTTCAGCCCACTTGTATGCAGCCAGCATGCACACTTAAGTTAGATCTCACACTATAGTAACATCAACAGTGAAAGGTTGTTGAAGACAGAGTCCATTTTAGTAACCTTTACAATACATCACTTGTTTCTTCATATTCGGGCTAGCAAAGGGATTTACTTTGCCTGGGCAGTTTGTACAGGTGTTAGATCTAAGAACTGCTTGTAATCATCCCAAAGGAAGCCAGCAAAACACATAATACAGTATCATATCTCTCTCTCTCTTCTACCTCATTTCTGGCAGGCTACACTAATAGAGGCAACTTTTAACACCATTATTTTGTTGGTATTTGTAGTATTCTCTAATGATAAGCAATGTTGTTATAATCGATAAAAATGAGGGGGAAGTAAGACTCTTCTAAAATATATTAGAATATCTTTGTGTATGTGGGGCAGGGGAGTGTTTTGCTTTATAAAAAATTTCCCTTTTCTGGATGCTCAATCTGCATGTATAGAACATTATGCCCTTGAGTTTACAGAAACACAATGTAGTAGAGTTCTTTATATCAAATCATAAATGTGAAATATGCAGTTTTGGTGAAGCTTGTTGTTTTTCCCACTAAGTGGTGTTGCAATCAGACATTTTCAGTATTCAAACCTTCAGCTGCCTGCCTCTGTCTGATGCCACTAATAGCTGCTAGTGTAAATGGGATGGGGTGTGGAGACAGCCAGAGGCTTTAGGCAGGTTTGCTTAAACAATGTCTTACATGAATAAAAAAAATGTGGGTTTAAATATATCACTTCTCAAGTTCTGTCTGCCTTTGAAGGCAAGTCTTTTCTTCTTGGTTTGGTTTCAATCAGTTGAATAGGTTCCCACATCATTGTGAAATCTTTGCAGTCCCCTTTTCTTAAGGAAGCTTTTTCTCAAGCACTTAAATTGGTTTATCAGTTTAGATCATCAGTGCACTTTTGAAGCCAGTCTCCCTCTGTCCCTACTCACTGTGCTGTAGTTTCTTCTGTGGAGGGGTAAGCTGGCTTCAAAAAGCTGAAGTTTACTCTCCCTCAAGTTTTCCTTTGTGTGAAACTGGAGATGAAAAAATTGATTCAGACAAAAGAGTGTATCATGACAACAATTTGAAGAGTAGCTCTCAATTACACAGCAACATTGTACAGCTCAGCAGTTTTTCTAATTATGTTTTTTCATGACTTTTATTAAAAGCGATGAGAATGAATGTAAAAGCCTGGGAATTTGAAACACACGCTATCCTTGATTTGGACCATTTTTCACCAGGAAGGAAAGTTCAATTAATTTTTATGTCAATTCTTCAATTTGCTTGTGAGAGACATGCTTGTGCTTCTATTTAAATGCCTTTATGAATTTATCAAGCACAAGAGTTCATGGAAGGCCAAATTGTAAGTTCATTCTTCCAAAGTACTACATGAAGAAAAGCGTATTTTAAAAAATAATTTTCATAGCAATTGACAATGCATATCTGTTAAAAAGAATTATAATCTAATGGTTATGACAATGATACATTTCTTTCACATAACATCATTGTGTATTTCAAACTTCTAAATAAAAGGTCAGTTTTTCAACCTTTTCTATCATACATTCCGTCCTATTTTTCAAGAACTAGCTATAGCATAACACTTCTTCACTAAATAATGTTGCATTCTCAGAATCAGTCTAAAAGTCATCTTTTGAATGTCACACATTTTCCCCTCTGATATTCAAATTTAAATGTACATTTTCTATGTTTATTTTTCAGGAGATAATTTCTCTCTGCTGCAATTTTATGGAAGCTTAATGCTAGCTGTCCTTTGTTAAAATGATTCAATACCATAAAAAATGTGATTTTTTTTTTATAAGGTCATACCTTTCTATATTTTTAAGATGCTAAAGTGTATGTGTTTATTTTCCAAACAAAAATATGTTTATTTTCCAGTATGTCAGGGATATTTCTACACTTGCAAATTTTAAATTTTGCTATGGCTTGCTTTGAGTTTAATGTAAAGATATTAATTTTATGTTAGGGAAGAAATAGCTTTTTCAAGCTTATGAAATGCCTGATACAAGATAGAATTTTTAGTGTCAACCTGCTTGTGTTTGCACATAGTAATACAGTTTTTGAAGATTGGTAAGTATTTGGATCATGAATTAAAAAGAACTACATCCACAGATAAGATTTTTTCTTCAAAGAATTTTGCAATTTCATCTCTTTTGAAATAAAAATGTTACTTACCTCACCCTATGTATTGTGATAGAAGTTGATGACCGTGAAAAAATTCAGAGAAAATATTGTCTTAAGTTAGATGAGAACATCCTGTTGTTTATAATTAAATTATAATCATAAGAAAAAAGAAATTTTTTTTCCCCATTTTATTATCTTAGGTTTCCTGAACATATTTTCTACATCTTGGAACACCTGGTCCTCAAACTTGCTGAATAGCCTGTTCTGTTGAACATAATCAATTTAGAATTACCAAGTGCTGCATTGTTGGTAAGGACTTTTAAATGTCATCTAATCCAAGCTTCCTGCAGTGATCAGGGACATCTTCAAAGAGATCAGGTTGCTTAAAGCCCTGTCCAACATGACATTGAATGTTTTCAGAGATGGAGTATCTACCATGTCTCTGGGCAACCTGTTCCAGTGTATCATTACCCTCATAGCAAAAACTGTCTATCTTATATCTAGTCTAAACATACACTCTTTTAGTTTAAAATCGTTTAAAACTATTCTTGTCCTATTGCAACAGGCCCTGTTAAAAAGGCTGTCCCTATCTTTCTTGTAGACCCCCTTTAAGTACTGAAAGATCACAACAAGGTCCCCCCAGAACCTTCTCTTCTCCAGGCTGAACAACCCCAACATTCTCAGCCTTTCTCATAGGAGAGGTGTTCCAGCCCTATGATCTTTTTTGTAGCCCTCCTCTAGACCAGCTTCAACAGGGCCATGTCTTTTCTGTACTGGATCATTACGATGGATTTTTTGTAACACCAAGTCTGTAAGAAAATCAATAACCTGGGATGAACATCAGCAGAGACAAGAAAAGAGGCCAGGACAAAACTGAAGTCTGAATGAGATTTTATTATGTCTCCAAGTGTATTTCTTGAGTTTCTTTTACTTTATTTTCCAATCATTATTTTGTGAATTTATAGTCTATACATTCCGCTTTGGAGTAGAAGGATAACATCATTCATTTAATTTGTCTCTTTGACAAAACAAATTTATTATAAAATAGAGGCACAAATGAGTTAAATAGAAAAACAAATGCATACAAACAAAATACCCCAAACCACCACCAGTATTGTGATTCCGGAAGGAAAAATAAAGAACAGGAATAAGTACATATGACATATTTAATTACAGAAAAGCACAGGAAGTGAAATAGCTGGACAAATTGAGTGCCAGACTCCCTGAACAGACCCTTTATAGCGTAACATTGACTGTAGCCTTAAAAGCTATAGGACAGCCTGCAAACATGTGGACAGGATGACAACACATGACACTAACTGGTTTTGGGGAAAGAATAGGAAGAAATTCAAAATTAGTGGAGTATGGTGCCCACACTCTCTTCAGTATGAGATGAGGGTGTGAATTACCCCACATTATCATATATCAAAGGAGTGATTTCTGTTGACAAGGGAAGAAAGGAAAAGAAGAGAAAAGATATCGAAGTGGAAAGACATCTGCTTATAGTTGTGTGTATGGAGTGGTTGTGGTGGGTTTTTTTTAAATGTCACTCAGATGGCCACAGTGAGAGAAGGAGAGTAAGTGGCAAAATGAAGACATTACTTGTCTGAGTCAATATTTTTGCTATCAGGATTTCAATCAAGTGTGATTATACAGAAAAAATAAATAGAAAAGATAGGGTTGAAATTATTATTTGTATTATGTGTAATGCAGTAGAGATTACAGCCCCAATGTGCCAGGTCCTGAACGTGAACAAACATGTCATCTGTCACGAAGAGATTATAACATAAGCATAAAAGACAGGCTTAATGTGGAAGAACAGTAAAAAGATACAGAGATACAGAAGTGACAAAGTGATCTGAACAAAGCTGTAGAAGTCCTTTGTAATTAAATGCTACATTTTGAATGCCAAACCAGTCTGTTAGTCTGAAGACTTAAGCATTTCTCTGAATAACATGTAAGAAAAAGAGTTAAAGGAAAATTGTATAACAGGGATGCACATTTTTACTTATTTGTCTCCTTATTTTATTATTATTATTTATTTTTTCTCTAGAGCGGTAAGTATTCAAAAAGTAATTTTTAGTCTACTTGGTATGTTAGATTTTATATGCTGTGGCTGCATGTAATATTTGCATGCTCCTAGTATATTCAAAAGTGTTTCCATAATTTATATTTCTTCCTTCATAATGCAACTGATAAAATATTTCAAGTCCCTATTATAACTCAGAGAGTCTTAGAAGTGCTGATATTGCTAAATACTTTCGGGTGAGGTGTGAAGTTTGTCTTTTTATTGAATTTTTGCTTAGCTTAGCTAAAATTAGAAACAGTATGCTTTTGCAGCTGCCTGTTAGCAACAGGCATGTTCCTATCTGACGAGTACTTGTTTTGAACAGCTGAGGTTACAGACCATGTTAGCAATATCTTTCCTGACATGCACACCAGATTCTCTCTTTTCATTTCTTCAAATTCTCCTTTGAAAATTGTTAGTCATTGCTCCTTCACCTTTTCCAACGCGGCTTCCCTTTTCCCTCCAATTCACCACCTTTATCTTCCTGCATAAATAGATTCTTGCAGATGAACGTTCACCCTGCTATTGTACTGAGCTGACCACAAATATCACTGTCAATGTTGAACAATGTTTAAGCATCCACCTCTTTGGTTATATTTATTTGCCTGGGTGCAGAATTGACCTATTATTTTCCAGATCAGAAATAACTTGCATTTTGCAAACTTAATATATAGCTATGAAAAAAACCCCCCAAACATGTCTATTCATGCTTGAAGACACCTTTGTTGTTTGATGTGCTTCAAGTGTATTTGAAGTTCTTTGAGGTGAAAGAAAAAAATTTTACTTAGACAATTTTCTGTGCCAAACTCTTCACTGAATTCCTCATTTAAATTTGCCCTTTTGAAGCACTGATTTTTAAAAAATTTATTGTCTTCAAAGCATCTGCATTAATAATCAGAACATATTCACCAAATCCTGATCATGCACAATTTTGATAGAGAGAATAATCTTGGAATCACTGAACAACTTGGACAGGCAGCAAGTTTTGAAAGCTTAGTGTTAAGAAAAATTGCTGTTCATTGCAATTTGCCAGTTTGCAGAGGTGAGATAAGATTTTGATAAATTTACTTGTCCTTAAATAGGATTTGTAAATGGAAGGCTCCCTTTCATTATTTTCTGCCCTTTGAAAACATACGAAGGCAGAAAAAGGCAGTGATGGTGGGGAGATAGTATTCAGAAATGAGTAGAGTCATTTGAGGTTTACTGTTCCAGTAAAAGGAACAGGCTAGAGAGAAACTTGGGGCTAGATCCAATATCATGACTATTGGGAAGATACTTGGACTTCCTATATATGTTTGAAAAAGGATGTTGGGGGCAATCAAATGACATCTAAACCTTGCATCTCACTAATCAGGAGCCAGGAGCCTACCCTTTAGCAGAGCACAGGTAACTCAGTGTTAGCTGGATGGACACACTGTGTACTCAGGGCCATTCTGCCTATCGGATTTACAAGGTGGAGATGGCAGAAGTCTCTCCTAGTAATAAATATCTACAAACCTGTTTCTGCAGAAGATGTGCGAGTAACTTCACTGGAGAGTAGAGAGAGGAACCAAAATCCCTAATATATGTAATGAAGAAGATTTAATTGTCTGTTTTTTTATACAATAGTAAAGAAAAAAGAGACACTTCACATTGAGATCTCCCAAAGCAATACTGAAGTAACAGACTGAAGACATTTTTCTAAATACCCCTCTCAAAACAATACCCTGGAGACATAAAGAGTACAGCTTTCACTGAGCTGGGAGGAGTCATCTAGATTTGGCATGATTTTTGAATCTTGATGGTTTCATGACCTGGGAGGGAGGAGATTTGGCTCACAGTCTTAATCTGTCAGAAAGGGACATTGTATTTGGCAATGTTTTGTTGAACCAAATAGTTCTGAATGAAACATTTCTGTCTCAATAAGATAGTTACTATTCTCCTCCTCAATAGGAAAATAAGCCTTGATTTGTTTCTGTGGACTAGTCATGGCCTTGAATAACAAGAAGATTGAGCCCTTGGGAGGCCTGCCTTCTGGATCCCAATCAGGTATTGCAATAGATGTGCTGAGATGCTCAAGTTTTTTAAGCATCTGATACTATGTTTGTTTAGAGGGATACATCTGAGGAGTTATGCTTCATTTCCACAGTTTTGTGAAAGTGCTGTAATCATTCAGGTCCATCTGGTGGAGGCTCCATCCCTGGAGACGTTCAAGACCAGTCTTGATGGAGCTCTGAGCAACCTGATTTAGTTAAAAGGAAACTTGTGAGTTAAGTGTTTTCATTCTACTTCATAAAGACAACTGCTGGTAACATGTATCCTAACTTCTATTTTTCCTGCCAATGTCTACAAGGATATCAGTGGATAAATCTGAGTATTAAAGTTGACTTCTTAATTTTGAGTGTTGTCTCTGGGCCAAAGCTGTGTCATGTGTAGCAAGCAGCATCCTGTCATAGTCTTCTGTTGCCCTGGATCTTTTATTACTTAAAAAGTAATAAGAAAAGACTTTAAAATTGATCTATCACTTATAGGTAGAATCTCCCTCTTTCCTGATTCTTTACAAAATAACAATTTAGGTGGTGTTAGACCAAAACTGTGCAAATGCTTAGATGTATATTTTTTGCCTACTCTTTATAGAAATTTCTTGTTCTTGGTCCAAGTGGCATACAAACAGAAAGATTTAGAGAAAAAAAACCAAAAAGCAACAAAAAACCCCACATGCATTTGATTACTTTGTTTTGTTTAATATGCAGGGTTTATTCCTTAATGTTAATTAAACTTCCCCTGTCTATATGGTGTTTGAAGTTCATATTAAGACAGTGCATTTGTTTATCTAAAAGGAATGTGTTGCTTAGAGAGTTTCTGGGTTTTGGCATTTTTTCTCCCTAAAAGTCTCTAATAAATACATCCATATTCTTCTCCTTTAAGGATTTTTAAATATATGTATGTATCTGTTCTGACTACTTTTTTACTGGAAAATGTCTCTTGGAGTTTAAACAACAGTTGGAAATAAAATCATTTCTGATTTTCCAGACAAAGTAAAACTGAACATCAATTTAGTAGCACTGTTTATTAGCTTGCAAATAAATCTGAATACATTCTTCATACTATTATCTCTCTGGGTATATTTTTTGTTCTCTTTTAGTAATGCTACAATTCAAATCAAAACATCTCTGAAGCCCTGATACTCAAGTTTTTGTACTCAGAATGTAATCATTTTCCCTGGACAATCACCAAGAGATACAGTATTTATTGTAAGGAGAAGAGGAGGCTTAGAGGAGATGTCATTGCTCTCTATAGCTACCTGAAAGGAGGTTGTAGTGAGGCTGGTGTTGATCTCTTCTCCCAAGCAACTAATGACAGGACAAGAGATAATGGCCTCAAGTTGTGTCAGGGGAGGTTTAGATTAGACATGAAGAAGAAGCTCTTTACTGAAAGAGTGGTGAGGCACCGGAACAGGCTGCCCAGGGAGGGGGTGGAGTCACCCTCCCTGGAGCTGTTCAGAAAATGAGTAGATGTGGAGCTTCGAGATATGGTCTAGGGATCAGGGAAAAGTTGGACAAAAGTTGGACTTGATGATCCTAGAGATCCTCTCCAACCTAAATGATTTTATGATTCTATGATTTTATTTGAGGATTGCATTGCAAATCATCTTTGAACTTGTACATAAAATTAGAAGAAAGAATATTAGCAGAATGTTTTCTTCTCCCCTTTTGATTTTATTTTTTATTACAATTTGGATTCCCTTACTGGAAAGTTTTAATTACTCTCTTTCCTTTCTGTGTAGATGTCTACTTCTGATTGTTGCAATCTCCAGAAATTTCTGTAAACACAAAAAAATAAGAGAAAGAACATCAAAACATAGCCAGATACTGGAAGAGCAAAAAGATAGTTAGATTTGACAGCTGATCCAAAATACATGCAGCAAAGACAAGCCAAGAGACTGCATGTTGTGGTAGGGAACAGGGGCAGAATACTACTGTTGCTGTAGGAAACCATAAGAACAACTTCAGGTGAGAGAGCAGCATCTGTGGGATGCTGGGTTGGTACCTGGTGGGTACAGGGACAGAAAGAACTGCCATGACTGGTTGACAATTTCCATCTATTACAGTCTGTTTTGTCCCTTGGTTAGGATAAATGGTAGTAGTGTCATAGATCATTTTCGGTGGGAAAATCTATAGGATAGAACCAGAGAAGATACATGAATCCTATTCACTCCAGTAGGAAAGAGAGGGTAGTAGGAGAGTGGGAAAGAAGACACTTGCTGACCCAGATTATTTGAAACAGGCTTTTTAAAGAATGTAGCAACCAGCCTTTCTCATTTTCTAACTACTCCAGGCTATGCAGATTATGGTGAAAATTTCCAAAAAAAGCAAGTGATAGAAAGGTGAACAACTCATACGGGAAAGAACTGGTCCTATGTAACATCTGTTCTTTCAAAACTCTTTTCCTCTTGATTGCCTTCCTTCTTTCAAGGTCTACTTGTTAGTTATCTTGCAGCAATTGCCAATATTTTGTGGCAAGTGCTTTAACTGACTTGAATTTCCTGTAGGAGCCTCCTTTGTAATAATCCTCTTCACTGGTTATTCTGCTGTCAGTAGCATGTCTCTGAGAAGAGTGTACAGAAGGTCTTTCCCAACCCCCCAGGAAGGAGCTGAGTTTCTCAGAACTGTGAATCTTCAATGGCATCTGGCAGGGACAGGTTGCAATTTGGTCCCTCTGACCTGTGGCAGATGAGAGGCTGGAGTCCTGCACGTGTTATTTGTTTGTCTTAGGCATGTCCATTAGTTCTTGAAAACTTCTATGAAGTTAATAAACTGAAAGAAAAATTTGATAATAGGCAGGCAAGGTAATTTATAACACACCAATTTCACAAGGAACAAAAAAGCAGACTCCTTCTAAAGCAATCCATATTCTGTCACAACTCTTTTGTCAAATTAGCTGTAATCAAAGTCCTCTTTTTGCAGTTCTATAGCTGTACTTCTGTGACATTTTTCATAACTTTTGCATTACTGCTGAGCACAGATGTTTATTAAATTCCTGTTTCTGTTAAAGGTTACTGCAATATTCCTGTTAATTCACACAAATTTTAGGTCATGTCTTTAATGAGTGTGGATCAGATATTTTCCAGTGCCCAACATTTGCTAAATTCAGAAAAGTGGCAAGATAATATAATGGTGGCAGGGCCTTAAGTGTCTTTGGCATAGCTACCGTATATCAGCTATGTCTCATAAATTTTCTGTCTTTGAAGTTGCACAGGACTGATGACACTGGCTTAAATGTGGATGTTGTTTTCTGCCTCCTTGCACTCCTTTCTGTTTCAGTAAGGAAAATGAAGGGAAGGATATGATCTCAGATTTATTTTTTTTTCTGTTGGTTTATACACTATTATTGGAAGAAGAAATAAATAGTTTAATTGCAGTCATACTCATATGCTTGACAAAATAATTAAGTGTAGGACCATAGACCCATGAGGGAGGAGGAGAAGGAGGAGGAAGACGACTGGCGACACATGGGATCTGGATAGGTTTTGGCAGATTACATCAAGTGGCCATTGCTGTGCATGGCTACCCAGTGCTTCTCATGCCATGGGGAGCCTGAAGTGAGTGCCTGGGGAGATCAAGGCAAACCAAGCCCTAGGAGCTTGACTGCTTTGTCCTGACGTAATCCCAGGGAGGTGGATATCACACTTGGCAAGCTAGGTACCCTCTCCACGGGAAAAATGCCATGAGTGGAGACCAGGGCTCTGGCTGTTCTGGTGCCATCACCAGTGTGAGGTTCAGGTATGAGCCAATGCAGAGCGACAGCTTCAAGTGCTGGAGGCACAGCTAAGGCAGACACAGAAGGAATGAACATCCTACACTCCCTCATCACCATTCAGAAATGTCTCTTTCAAAGCACTGCATTTACACCAGCACAGCAGGAACAGAGATCCTGCTATGGTGAGGCCCCATCCCACCATTGGGATACATCATCACCCATCCAAAAGTGTCACAAAAGTGCCAAAAGCTGGAAAAGAAAAGCACACTCACTGCCTAATCCACTCTGTCCTTGCCTATTTTTTCATTTATGTTTTGTTCGTCTTGTTAAGACAATAAAACACAGAGTCTATTATTTGTTCTGCAACTACCATGCTGTAAGCCTGGCCATAATTCAAGGTTAAGATTTTTCCTGTACTTTGAATATAATCTTCTTCACAAACAGGGTCTGTATTAAAACTGAGAGGAATGTTGTTTGTTCAGCTTTATAAGCATACACTAGTGCCTCTGTTCATACCACAGGTACCTACGCATATCAGTCCACTAAACAGAATGACAGCAATACTTTAAGTTTTATTGAGTCACTACCATAATTCAGATACTTTAAACTACAAGTCATTTATAATATTGATCCTATTTAACTAAGAAATTTTAAATATGAACTAACTTCAGGAGAAGTGAACTTTAATGAGCTTAATATCTGCAGCCCTACAGTCATTCTTTTCTTTTTTTTTAATCATAGTTTGGCTACATTTCTGGAGACCAATAAAAATATTTTCTTCTCTATTTTCTTAAATCCTTTATGAAAATAGGGCATAATTTGAACTAGTGCACTGATAAAATTTCCATTGCTGGTTGAACAGATAATGGTAATGATTGTTATTTAACTGCAATAACAAACAATAATTATTTTTTTAAAATGAAGCTTTACAAACTTTGTCAAATAAAGCTCTCTACAATTCATTCTACAAAGTGTAAAATAATTCTACTTAGTCATTGGGATGGCTGAACAGAATGCTTATTTTGGTAGATAGAAATGGAATAATAATTCAATACTTAAGTACTACTTGGCAAATATTAATTCATCCCATTGACATGCAATTATTGCTCTGAGATTTATTTTTTTTTAAGAAATTTCTAAGCAGTGTTTCAGAAACATCTATGTTGGCACTGGTCTTAAACTTGATTAGTTACCACAGCAAACAGCTGACAGCTTCAGAGGTTTGGTCTGCAGTACTAATAATGAGGATAGTAGTAATATAATGTTATTGATTGCTACAGGTCCAAATTGCGATTTTTGATGTAATAGCCCAATAAGGTGTGAGGACATCTTGTTACTTTTAATGCTTCAGAATCTCTCTTGATTAGATAGTACTGTACATATATAGGCATTAGGTTCATAGAGAAAATCATAATGCTGGAGGTTCCCCTATGAATTTCTTAAGGAAGTAATTGTGAAGTCAGTGATAAGCTCAGAGCTATGATTTAGTTTAAGGTGAGGGGCTACTGAAGAAGACATGTTTATTGTGTCTATTTGTGACATTTGCTTGGCCTTTTTCCCAAGCTACAGTTAGGAGATCCAGAACTGAGAGATTAGCAAGAAAAAGATCCTAAGCTTCTAAATTACATGGAGGAAGTGGTAGGAAATGGAGAGGGATGATCATGAGTAAGAAGTGAAGGGGTCAAGTGTGATTAAGTTTTCAAGTTTGTCCAAAAGCGTGTGTTTTAGCATGACTAAACCACTTCCTATTATTTCTATAAACTTAGTGTAAATGTAGGTCATATATTCCTTTAGTTTTAGGAAGGAACGTACAACTGTACTTGTATAGTTACACTGGTTTTCATACAAGGTATAACAGGCATTTGTTTTTCCAAAACAGAGCTAGAAACAGATTCTTGTGTGTTGTTATTGTAGCCTCCTCTAAAGCCCCAGGCAAACTCATGATGAATACTACTCATCTGAAGTGGTAGAGTCATTAAAATCAAGGGTATTTTGGCTGATTGCTTCCACTCTAGAAATAATCTGTTATTCTGCTTGTGTATCTATGTAAGTATGTGCATGAGATCCATATATATACTTTCCAATATACAAATCCTTATACTGATAGTTTAAGGTCTAAAATATATGAAAAGTGATCCATAAAAAAATAAAAATTAAATCCCCAAACCAAAAAATTTCCCTCTGTAACCAGAAAGATTAAGACATTTCAATTTTCTGAGTAAATACTATATATTAAATTAAAAGAAATGTTCTTACATTGTTTTTTTAAGGAACATATTCCAACAGCTGTTTAATATGTTCTCTTTCTACAATTTTATCTGCTTTAAAGGTAGGTTTCAAGCAATGGGAAGATAATGGTCTCCATGTGTAACAATATCAGAAATTTAAAACTGTCACTCACTGAAGAGATAAGCATTTGTAAAAAAAAATTATTTTCTGAACATTTTGCTTCAGAAATGAGCATTCTTTCAAAGTAGTTTATTAAGACATAATTCTATTCATATCCTTAACTATCTCACGTCTCACTGAAATGGTTTTCTATGAAACACTCTCAAGACTGGTGTCCAGGATTATGAGATCCACACGGCCCACATAAGCTTACCCCATAGATCTCACCCATCTTCTTATTATGCAGCAGGATGGATGCTTGTCTCTCTAGTATGTTTCCAGCATAAGGTTATTTGAGGTGGGCTCCTAGATGCCAGGCGAAGTTTTCTGCTCCAGAAAAGACCTACTCAGCTTTCCTTGAAATCTCTGGAAAATAAGTGATACAGTAGCTTTGGTTCCTCCAGGACACCACTGAATTAAACTGTAGATCTAGACGATGTGAATAAGTGTCTCCATGAAGGAAGGAATCTCTGGGCTGGAGTAGCTATCACAAAGTGGAACAGACTCAGTTTCCAACAACTTATTTCAGATGAATTTTACTTGTGAAGGTTGCATAACAGGGAAGACTTAACAACAACGTCACTGAGAGTTATGTCTGAAACTATAATGCAAAGATTGCCAGCATCATCT
>VYZX01028436.1:31670-44037 GCA_013401335.1 Brachypteracias leptosomus | reverse complement strand
TGCTGGAAGGTGAAAATTAGAAATAAGGTATGCCCTGTGGCCATGTCAAAACTATTATATCTCCATCATAAAACTAATATTTTGCTATTTTTCCCCTGAAGCAATAGACTGTGATCTCATTGTGCTTTATAAGCTAAGAAAGGTCAGGCCAGCCTCCTCAGTCTTTGGGTGAATGAAATCCTAAGAATACATCTGTGTTTAGGGTGATGCTAACATAAGTTAGTGGAGAGAGAAACAAAGTCTAACTAGAACAGTTTGGATTTACTTTCCACAGCTGTTTATTGCTGCTTCTCTAGGTAATCATTACAGCCCCTGCAGCTGAGACCCAATAACAGCTTGTGGGAATCCTCCCACTCTGTTTCAGTGCAAACCAGGTGTATTAATTTAAGTCACTCTGGAAGGTGGCTCAGGCTAACCCAAATGGTGACTTGTTAGCTCAGCTCAGTATGGGCATGATGAGGAACAACTATTAATACTGAGGCCTAAAGCTACTGTTGCTACTTTCCAAGTATTTTATGGTTCTGTAAGCCACACGGCTATGGAAAAGTAATGGCAGGAGGAAAACCCAGAGCATTGCAGGTTGTTTTGGGAGATATGATTCTTGTTTTTGAAAGCTTTGGCTCTTTAAAACACCATACTGAAGACTTGCTGTGTAGTTAACAGTGTTAAGTGTCAAAGAGGTTCAAACAGTTTCATATTCTTCTTTTTGTTATAAAAACGAGTCCTCTCTTTCTGTCAANTCCTTCAACTAAGAAAAGATGTTTTGTTGGGAACTCAGAGTTTGGCCAGGTTATCCAGGGTTCAGATGAAGTTCGTGAAAGTGAAACTTTCAGCCGTTTTTTTAGTTCTAGCAATATTTCTTTACCTTCTTGTCTAAGCTTCCTTGGAGATCTTGTTAAAGTTTCACAACTTGCTCCTTCATCCCTGTTAAGGTTTATTGTTTACCTGTGCATTTAACAAATAAGGTTTTGNCTACAAAAAAAACCAAACCCCAAAACCAAAAACAAAACAAGTGAAAAAGAAAGCATTTTTCAAATGAAATTAAAGTTTCTTAATTCATATTACATTAGAGGTTTTTTTTACCATGAAAATGCAAAGCAAAGTCATTTAATAAAAAGGATGGATGGAGCTTATTTCTTTTAAAATAATTCAGTTTCTCTTACATTTTTTTGTCTATGACTAATGCTAATTTTCTGATCAAATTTGGACTAAAATACAGGGGGGTTTTGTTTTGATTTTTGTTTGTTTGGGTTTTTTTGGGGAAGGAAAGATTCACCTTATTTGAATAGGAAATATTATTTAATAATTCTGTTCCACACTACTGTGGATAAATGTTGGACATAGCCCTCATGATTAAAGTTATCAATGTTGCTAAGTGGAAGGGACTCAGGAAATCAGCTTGAGGATTCAACCCCTGTTCATTCACACCATTTATTTTTTAGGCCAGTCTTTTGAACTGTTTTGGACATCTCTAGTTGGAACTTTCTCTGATAGTCCTAAGAACTGTGGACACAAGCCTCATAAGCAAGAACTTGTTTCTTTTTCCTTTATTTTCAAACACTGGTGTTTTAGGGTAAGTTAACTGACAGAAGTTTTTCAATCAATTTATTAGACTATTTGTACATCTGTTTACTGAAGTTCAGCTGTGCCCTGCCCTACAATTTGTAATCATCTTGTTTCCTGAAAATCATCTCTTTCCTGTGACACCCGTTGCCTCTACATATGAAATTATTATGTGCAGAAAACAAAGAGGAGGAGGCAAAGCTTTTGATTAGATGATTTGTGTGGAGTCACGGACAGATGACAGCTCTGTTTGACACTCACAGATGAAGAAGTACATTCAGTCTTTGCAGTAATATCATTACTCATTATCTCAGAGAGACACCACACCTTTGACAAATGAAGGATTGAGTTGCTGCCAGTACCATCTTTCCACTGGCCATTGCTAAGGTACACCTATTTGTGGCCTTCGGGGCTATTTTTTCCTCACAGCTTTCTGTGCAAAGAAACTAAAAAAAAGATACCTGATAAGTTTCTCCTTGAATGATCTCAAAGAACACTACAAGACAATCCTTGGAGAGATTCTTCAGTCCATTTACAATGACTGGATTGCAATTTCTGAATTACTAAATGGTGCTTATACATACATATCTGTGTGTATATTTATGCATACACATATACATATCCACGTATATATCAGACAAGCTGTACTGATGTCAGGGAAATAAATTTAGTAATAAGCACTGTCCCTTTTCTCCTAAACAAGTTTTAAAGTAACTATCAACAGCAGTGTATGATTAATGCCACCGTTTGATTAATGCTGTAGTTTAGAGATGGGTTTCAACTACCATGGCATTAATTTATTCTTATTTCCCTCATATTGGGGAGAGGGCCTGCAGCGCTCTGTGGATCTTTTTATTACTTCACTTTGGGGTGCTGATGAACAGCAGCTCCATGATTCACCTGTGTGGAAAGGACCGTACTAATTGTCATTTATAATTATCCCCCCATTGTGCTTTTTTAGAGCAATACTCAATCCAGGTAATTATGGTCCACTGCCTTTGCTGCAAGGAGACACTATTAAAATCCTTCAGCAGAGGTGGGCTTGTCAGGCTGAGAATAATATGCAGGTCCTCAGAAAGGATTTATATTCAAGGTCCATTTGGTAGGTGTGTTTTCCAGTTTTTCATTTCTCAGAACTGACAACAAACTGAACTAGTTGGTTATTCCCCACCGATGCTGTTCCAGTGATAGGATGATCAATAATCTGTGATTAATTTAGAGTCACTCATACCTTAGCACTAGACAGTTTTGACAGCCTTACTTTAAGTATCGATTTCTTGTGTAATTTACAAAAGAGAGTCATAGCAGATATGATAATTTTGGAAGGTGTTGTTTGCATCCTTCTTGTAGACAACTCCCCCCTGTTCCCCCTCCCCAGCAAATCCCCCCCTCCAACATTATAAAGTTCATTTGAATCAAATGGTCTTACCCCTGCTTAGGAACATTCTGATTTTGTTTCCTCTGTCTTTCATTGCTGATGGATTTAAACTCCGTTTATAAAGAAATAAGTAAATCTTTCAGCAGTGTATTAACAAGAATCTGTCCCAGCAATGTAATGTACTAGTCCCTTGTTGCTGCATGTTTTCTGGTTTTACAAGGCCTCACCGTCTCAAGGGCTGAGAGATCAAGGCATGTTTTGCTTTGTTATCTGTTCAAACAAAAGCCCTTTCTGGCCAGCATAGCTAAGGAAGTACATAATGTCATTTGACAAAATAAATGCACATTATGGTCATATTTTAGCAATAGTAGTATTTTCTTTTCCTGGGGAAGAATATGGTGTCAAATTCCATTTTCTTTTTTTTTAAAAGTGCAATTTCCATTTAATTCAATAGCATTATTATGGCTGAAAAAAGGTGTATCGGTAGCATATCAGGGTTTATGGTTGGAAGACATAGAAGTTCATCTGATGGGAATGGAGGATACTAGAAAGTGTAGTGGAGTATCCAGGGTTGTTGCCCATTAAAACACCATTTTGGATAATACCTTATATTTGGAAACATCAGACAAACAATTTGGAAAGTTTAATGAGGCTTAAGAATAATAGTTTTTAGTATTTGGAAAAAAATAGCGAGTCCATTATAGCAAGAAAATGTTCCTCTCTGTTAATTGTGATAAATGACTGTTTTAGCAGTGGGTTAATCTTCCCTGACATCTTCAAAACTGAAGATTTTTAAAGCAAATCGAAAAGACTTGTGGTGAAAATGAACTAAATCACTTCCCTTTCTTACTACTGAAATCATCAAACTGTAATATATGTTAATCATTTTGCAAAAGGAATTTCCCCTTGGGAAATCTGCTAGAATATATTTATTTAATTATTCCTTTTCATTTGAATAATGAAATTATTTACATGAAGCCAAATCACAACAAAACAAAAACCTCTGTAACATTATATGAAAAAAATGGACACGAGTTTAGCTGAAGGTCAAATATGTTGCTGATAATATTTTTTAAAATGAGCTCATTTTCTGAGTTTGTTTTTTGAGGAGGGCAAACTGCCCTGTGGGACACAAAATAATATTTGAATAAATAAAACAACAGGAAATAAAACAGAAAACAGGAATAAATTTGTTTGGGGTTGATTTGATTGTTTCTTTGTGTGTTTATGTCATCAGATATCAAGCTGAATACATTAGTACCTGTATCCTGCTGTTTTGCTAATATGTGTCAAACTAGTTATATTCCATATAGCATAATACACAATATCACACAAACAGCAGGTAAATATGCAGCTGTATATATAAGTTCAAATCAAAATGCAGTACGCAAAGTATCAATCCAAACCCACTGAGAATAGAGATGCACGTAATGTGATCTGTAGAGCTGAGATTTTCAGCAGGAAAAGTGATACATTTTGAGCAAAGATGCAACACATGCAAAAATGCCCATCTCACATTGGCCATATCTTGTGACTGGTTTTGATTAAATTTTCTTTTGCCCACTCTTGACCAAACTGAAGGCATCAACCACTCGGCCTTGGTGAGGAGGACTGCTGCCTAGGACAAAGGCTGCTGCTGTGTGTTGCTGCAGAAACAGAAAGGTCCCCCTGTCAGCAGCTAGTGGCAGGAGAGTGGTAAAAGACTTCACAATATAGTTTTGTGATTATGGCTCTCTCAAGAGTACAGCAGTTTTAATTCTCTCCTAGGTGAGAATTTACCCTCTGCTTGACAAAGGGGCACATCCCAGGTGATAAAGACTCTTCATTATGTCTATGTGCACAAAGCAAGCATACGCTGGAATATTACTCACTTTAAAAATATTGTGACACAAATTCTTGTGTTGTAATGGTAAGGGGATACTTTATCCACATTTTGCTGTTCATTATGTATGATAGTAACTCTANCCCAAACCATTCTATAATTCTAAGGCTCTGATCCCACCACCATTGCTATCTTACAGTGGTAATGTAAACCAGCACTGCAATATATTACAAACAGTATGGAAATTTTGGTGCTTGACTTAGGCCATATTTATTTTAGGACTTTACTAATAGTAATCTTTGTTCTCTTCATTGAAGCACTGAAGCCTAGATTTATTCCCTGTAAATTAGGCATCTGATCAAACCATTGAAGTCAGAAAACATTTTCCTTAGAATCCCACAAAGTCAGTGAGGAGAAACAGATGCACTTCCAGAGATTCAGATCTTGAATTTCAACAGATTGCAGAAAACTCCATATTGTACAAGAAGTCTACTGAAGATATGGTCTTCATTTAAACTCCTAAAAGGAAGGTACGTGAATCTGATAACAGTATACAGTGATCTTTTTTTAAGAACTGTACTTATATCACTTACAATATCTGAAATAATTTGTAAGAGTTAACCAAAAAAATTGTTTTCTTGAATCACATTGAATATAAGATTTGTGTCAAAATTCTGAAGAAGCAAGTGTATTTCTATGCCCCACAAGTTATCCTGCAGAAAGAAGTTTAAACTCTCTTACTAATTTGCGTGTGCTCAGTTAAACAATGTATGGTGGCCTTGAAAGTGTCACTAGTTGAGTGAATCACTAACTGAAAGGTCTGCAAAAGAAGTGTGTCAAATTTTGCAGAACAGTGGATTAAACTGTCAGTGAAGTTGTACTTAATGTTGGCGGGGGGGTCATGGAATTCATGAAGAAAAGAGGAACCTGGTTGTTGATTTCCATCACCAGCCTGACAACCTTCTAATTGGTATCTGTTACACTGACAGCTGCCTATGGCTTTCTTTATAGCCTGCTTCTGAGGGTTGGGGAGCTGGGTAAGGGGTTTGCACAGGCATAGGAAAGGAAGCTAAGGGTTATGACAGCAGTGACCACAACAGCATGAAAATCCCAGGCAGGCAACTTCATTATAAGGTTAGATTCTATCTAGTGCTGTTCAAGAATGTTTTTATTTTAATTATTCCTGCTCTTTTTCATTCTAAAGCAAAGTGTGGGATTCTGCTTTTTTTTTTTTCATTTAGTCTGCAGAACATACAGTTAGTAAAAGGGAAATGACAACATTTAAAAGGAAGATGGGACTGACAGGAAGGTTAAGGAGGCTTTTATCTTCAACATGCATCCAGCAGCTAAGGTATTCATGGGTTAACACATTTACCAGGGTATGCAAGTAGAAGTCCATCTGATGGCCTGGTGATGAAATGACATGCAATATTCTATGATTGCCCTCAATTACCCTATGCAAAGCAAGAATTAATTACTAGCATTGAAAAAGTTCACCTTTGTCGCTCATTTCAGGCTCTCATTTATACCGAGTGTTTCTCAGGCGATATTAATAGAGGCTCAAGTACTTGATAGCTGGCTTTTGTCTTCTTTTTCCTTGTAATGGGGATGATCCTTTTACATGATAACTAAAGTCTAATCAATCATTGGCTGGAGTAAGCATTAAGATATATACAGAGCATTTTAAAAGTGCTGAACCCACCCATGTACTGTTTGGCACTTTGTTGTCCAGTATTGTAGTACACAGGATGGTTAATTTGATCCATTTGTTTTGCAACAAAGATTGCCACCACCAAGTTATTTTAATGTAATGCTATAAATCAACTTGAAGGCTACATAAAAAAATAAATAAGCCAAATAAAAACAACCGAGAGATTCATCACATTTTGTCTGCTTTTCCTTGTTGAATCAAAAAATGCATTTCTAAAAGAAAAACAATGTTAAATGATCATTACCATAGGCTCCCTTTGATTCCCAAGTTGCCAATATAGTATTATGTTGTTGGAATAAACTGTCTGCTTGCATGTGATTTTAAAATACATTTTGTTTGTGCATATTTAGTGCAAGTCTAGACATAAATGCAGAGCCAGAACCAGAAAATTAAATAGAAATTACTAAAAAAAAAAAAAAGTTACGAGAATAATCATATACCCCCATGTCATATTTATTTTACAGTGAGGTCGACCCTTTATTAGGTCTAACTTAACAGATGGCAGTACTGCTGTAGTAATAAAAGGGAATGTAGTGATGTAGGAGAATAGACACTAACATCTTTATTTGGTTCTCGACATTTTCTTGCAAAATAAAGGAGGCTTAGGAGTTACGTACCCAGACAGTTACAGGTGATACTGAGGTTCACTGAGGTTTTTGCATACAGTGGTAAAACATTCAGGTGCATACTAAGGCTGAGGGCAAGCGCATGAAGAGTAAAGGTAGCAGATGAGTAATCAATTCCAGAGACTCAGTAACTTTAAAAATTTCCACTCCTCAGTGTCCACTGGGGACAGCTGGTGGTGAACTGCTAGTGAAGTGAGTGCAGCTTCCGAAATCAGTTGTTCAAATTAACCTGCTTGACTCTGCTGTGAAGGGTACTGTAAATACTCATTCACTCAGGAGAGAGTGGGAGGAAGTTTCAAAAGCCCTCTCTTCTTTCAGCAAAAATCCACGGAATGAGGCCTCTCATCTATGTAGACATCTATAATGTGTACTGTGTTGGCAGTATCTGAAGTAGGCATTCAAACTTCCTTTATAGAAAAAGAATAGGCACTTCTGGAGTGCTATTTCACTCATTTCTTAGGTAGAAATCTGTTACAGACCACTTTAATTGCTCTCTAAAAGTTGCTACTTTTCCCTGACACAAAAAAAGGAACTCTAGAAAACTAAATCTGCTGTAGGTGTCTACAGAGAACTACAGGTGGATGAGATAAATTCCATCTGCAGTATGTGACTTAAGAGTGCTTCAGCCCTATTTGGTGCTAAGTCAAACCAGTTATTTTGAGTGATAGCTGAAGATTTAGGAAGCTGATCCTAGCCATTTCCAATAGTAAAGAGTTCAGTGAAAAACCATTTATAATAAGCTGTTCAACTTTGCACTGAAGGGGACAGGAATGCATCACACACTGGCTATAAGGAAATACTTGAGAAAGCATCTCCCATCCAGAAAGCTGTATTTGACTGTAACAGAGTGGGTGGGTATCCATTTCAATTTGGCGTATTAACCAGCATATTGTGAATGAGTTCAGGATAGGCAGCCAAGTCACCTAATCATGTAAATGTATCCTTAATTGCTTTCTAAATAAGCAGTAGTAAGAGAGGTGGTCAGGCAACATAGAAACGTGATCAGACACTAGTCACAATAAAGACTCACACACTGAAGACTAGCATCATTTTATATATGCTACATTTTACATCTTCTTTAGCATTTTTAAATTTGTTGTTAGCAAAAGATATGACAAAAGTTTTTTTCTTTTTCCAATAACTCAGTATTTTCTTCATATGCTATTTCTTCCCACTTTCTTAAGCTCCAACTTAAGGGACTTTTTTGCAGATTTTTTTTTTTTTTCCTGAAGGGGAATTCCTTTTTTAGAAAAGTTGAAGTATATAAAACCAAAGGAATATAGAAGTTAAGCCACAAATCTGGATTTAAGGTTGCATTTTCATGGAAAGGAGGATTAAAATCCCCCTCTTTCACATATTACAAATTGAAGTAATTTTTTAACCTAAACTGCAGCCTTCATAGGAACATGAGAGAGTTAACAAAAAAGACAAGCTCAGAAATTGTGCATCTTTTTTTGTTGTTATCTCTCCTTGTTTTCTACCTATATTATTATGAAGCTAAATGGAGAAAATATATACCTGAGAACAGTGTTAGTCATTTCATTGAGCTGCGATCTCTGCAGTAACTTCACTGACCACCTTCCCAGCTAGGCACATGAGAAGCTTTGCAGATCTGCAGCATTTTTAATGGATGTACAGGCTCAGGAAAATAAAAAGATTAACAGAAAGAACTTAAATCCTTGGATTTTATATGTCTATAACTGCATACCCCCAAGTCAGTAAATTGTCATTCTGCCCAAGAAAGTCATGGGTCTATGTTTTGTTCCTGGCTTTACTTAACAAATAGAGAAAAGTTATAATAGCACAGCACTGGGCTTGGTGAGAGAACCAGGCTGGCACACAGGTTGACGTAAGGATACATGTAAGAGTAGTGCTAGCAGAGGAGATAACAGCAGGTATCAACAAAGCATTGTGTAAGAATGCTGATGCTCAATGAGTTAAAACCACAGTGCTTTTTCCCTGGGCAGTACATAGCATTAAAAGCTTCTTGGGTAATCCTTAGAGTCAGCTGAGAGTAAGGAGTGAAAAGAGAACAACTGCATGTATTCACAAAAACACGTGGCTCGGTGGGGTAGGTCAGTGGAAGCCTTTCGGTCCTTCTCACCCTGCTTTGGAATCCAGCAATCCTGAGAGCAGCAGAGACTTGCACAGAAAATCTGATGATGTTAGTGTGTGAATTATTTCTCTTTTTTTAAGATCATATATGCTGATGGGATGGTAGGAGACTTTATGGGAAGTAAGTGTTTGCAGATTTTTGGTGGTGACATCATTATGGTTTATGGGATAAGGAACAAATTCAAAGTCTGGCCCTGAAACTGTAAGCAATAGTTTCTCTGCCCTTCAGGATGAGACTAAGATGAAACTTTAAGGAGAAATTAAATGTGTCATTAGAACATTGATAATATTTGACTATATTTCACCTGTAAATGAATATGTTTCTGCATAAACAACTGGTAAAAATAGAAGTTGCTGAAAGAATAAATTTGTTTTCCATTGGTTTTCAGGAATCTTTATATGCAGCAAAACATCCCTAATGAATGTTCAATTTCAACACAAAACAGTTAAATGATTAAAAGCTCAGAGCAGTAAATTGTGGGCTACATTGATTTTCTGACCTGCATACACAGTAAATTTTTCACATTGAGGCTGCCCACAGAGTCTTTTGTTTTCCACTTCTCAGATTCCAGTTTGAAATAATTGAGAGGAAGCTTTCTCCTTTCATAGCCATCTTTTGGAGGTGACCTTTGACTTGGAAGGGACAGATAAAACACCTCTTAAAATATTGCAAAATTGCATTATTTTCAGGGATCTTTCACTATTTGACTAGTAGCTAAGATGGTGAAAATATAGTATTTAAATCAAAATTGTCCAGAAAATAAGTAATTACTTGGTTTTTAGATTTCTCAGATGGTGATTGAGGAAGGACTTAAAAATGCAGCCTTCGCACTGAAAAGTCAGGATTCCTCCAGTTAATATGCCTTTATAGTCTGTCTGTCATTAATGCAAAGGTTCTGTTCATAAAGGTTTTGCTCAGGATGTAGAGAAGATTGAAATAAAGGGAAAAAAATTGATACCAAGGCAGAAGGCAAAATTTTGTATGAATGCTTAATTTTTCAAGAGGTGATTACATTCCTTCCAAGATAACAGTAACCTTTTTGTGGTTCTTTGTTTTTTGCTTGGTTTTTTTTTTAGTGAAGAGAGGGAATAATGTAAATAGTGTGATTTTAAAGGGACTCCATCCCCTTAAAGCTGACAGGAAGATAGGAAGCTTTGTGTTTGATCTTCATACTACAAAAAAACAATTTGGATCTAGATGGTCAGAGCCAGGTCTTTTCCTATGGCTGTTTAAGTTTTGGGAAAATAGCCTGCTGTTTGCATTACTAACTTAAGATGTGACAAAATCACATGTTTTCAGTATTTTTTAATCTTTACTTTACATTCTAGACTAGACATTGTTGACTAGACTACAGGAATTTCTGGGAACGGTGAGAGAAGTGAAAAAATAAAACTAAAACTGAGCATTGAATGCCATATCTCCAAGAGAAAACTCTTTCCTGTTCCAAAACAAAAAATAGTGATTCTTGAGACTTATAGCACATTTTTCACACATTTACACTCTGATTTGGTGGGAGAGGACACTTAGAACTAGTCTGGTAATTGGATTCTTTCTAAGAGAAATTGTAAACATAATTTTGTGGTTCACTGCCAAGGAATAACTATCACATATCAGATGTAAGGTATAACAATGAGGTAAAGAGAAGCCAGTGTTATTTTATTTAGAACCAAATTAAGTGCCAAATAATTAAGAAGGGCTCTATTAGGAATTCAAAATGTTATGTGAGTATTCCATGGTAAGATAAAAAAAAAAGGACCCTTCTTTTCTCTAGAAGACAGGAGTAGACCAGAATGGAAATTAATTTAGTGTTGCCTTTTTTCTTTAGTCAGGCTAAGCCTACAGTGATGCTGATAGCAAAGAATTGCAAGTTTTGGTTAATACTTCATAATATTTTCCATTGTGTGAGTAAAATTTTCCACTGAATTAAAATTAAAAGTACTTCTTGCAGCTATACAAACATTTACTGAAAGAATTTATCTCATCTTCTCATGGTCACATCCTAACACAGACCAAAGCTTGAAGCCTGTGGCCTGGAATGCAGTCTCCAGCCTTGCTGAATTGCAAACAGCAATTTCAGCAGCTTCTAGCAGGATGCCCCCTTCCCTTTACCACTCCCAGTTCTGATGGAAGACACTTACAGAGCCTTGCTCCTTGATTGCATTTGCTATTAACTGTGGTTTTGGTTCCAAGTCAATTTATGTCCAGCTGATACTCACCTGGTTTTGTGCCAGTATGGAGCTTAAGCTTAAATAGTTCTTTTCCATCCCTCTCTGGAAAGTTGTAGAGCCATAAAACTGCAAATATGTTACTTTTTACATATGCATGTATGTGTGTATATATGGCACTTATGTGTAGTATAAGGCACAAAAATGCATAAAATATTTCAAGGTAGCAAACGATTTTTACATTTGAGAAATCAGGGATTTAAAACCTGTTCAGTATTTACATTGGGGGTCTTAATCACAGCTAGAAATTAGTCTGTGGCTACCTGGTGAAACAGTTTATGCAGAAGGGAATCTTATCTGTACTTGGTGTTCATGGGTGGCACCTCAAAACTACCTATTGTGCAGAAACACAGTATTGCTTTCATCCTGGTTAGCTTCTGAAATGTGTATCTTCTCAGGCTCTGATATGCCTCTGAGCCATTTGGACCAAGTCCAGGTAAAATATATTCAATTCAGCAAATCAACTTCCTGCTGTGGTACATTGTTAGGAAGTACCTAAAGGTGCTTTCAGATTTGTAAGCACTAACAGATCATATAAAAATGATTCTTGTGTTATAAAAGACTTTTTGTAAACCAGAGTGTTCATTTCAATCTCTGGATAGGTATGGTGATGTGGGAGAGAGTGCAAACATCTGGACAGCCCTGTTAATAGAAGGAAGAAATCCTACAGATTATATTATTAAATGTAAAAGTCACTAGACTTTAATTTTTCATTAAGAATTATCTCAACTCCTATGCTGAAAGCGATGTTCCAGAAATACAGATGAACAGACAAAATAGGTCTGTTAAAGCCATTCCAAAAGAGAATAAAGAGAAGATGCTGGAGTTTGGCAGCAGACTTCTGAAATATAAAACCATACTTAATCCCTGTGCTTAAATTTCCACTGACTGTACTACAGGTCAAGAGGGTCTCAAAGGCATATCAG
>VYZX01028436.1:2543-21106 GCA_013401335.1 Brachypteracias leptosomus | reverse complement strand
CAGGCCAGGATGCTGTTGACCTTCTTGGCCACCTGGGCACACTACTGGCTTACACTCAGGTGGCTGCTGATCAACACCCCCCAGGTCCTTTTCCATCGGGCAGCTTTCCAGCCACTCTTCCTCAAGCCTGTAGCATTGCATGGGGTTGTTGTAACCCAAATGCAGAACCTGGTACTTGGCCTCGTTGAACCTCATGCAATTGGCCTTGACCCATCGATCCAGCCTGTATATAATGGGATTCCCATACCTATGTGCATTGAAAGGATAAATCATGACTTTTCATGGACAATACACGCTCTGGAAGTATGCAAAAGCATCCTTTTCCTATCTGATTCCTGTGATTTCACTCACACTTGTTATATATGGTAGCAAGTCTCTATCTTCACTGAAGACAGTGACCCAATAGTAATTGAAATAATATATGGAATTCCAGCATAAAAGGCCTTTCCATAGTTACAGCTTACTTCTCAGACAAAAATCACTACTCATCACCATTTCCTTAAGTTTCAAACCACCATTGCTTACATGGGTTGCCTAAGTGCTTCTGGTTTTAACCACACAGTCAGAGATCCGGGCTTTTTGGCTTCTCATGATAGTACGTCAGAAACACTTAGTAATGATAAATAGGTATCTGTAACATGCATCACAAAGCTTAAAAACTATCAAAAAAAGAGAGAAAATTTGTATGGTGTTAGACATTTATTGTGCTAAGCTTTGTCTTTGTGCTATAGAATTAAAAAAACAAACCTCCAGAAAAATAGTGGAATTCAGGAACTAATCCATGTCTCTTTTCCTTCTTGTTCATTGCTATTCTGTTTACATTTTGGGTCTCAGTAGCTTTTGTTTTGGAATGTATGTCTTTGGAAGAACCAGATGTTGCATCACAATTGCTGTTGATTTCTCATAGGGTGTCGCACTGTTGTAAAATCCTAATTACACATGTTTTTCACAGTTCCTGAAGCTAAATGATGATTTCTCCTGCTGCAACTTCTTTGTATCTTTCTTTCTCGCATACTGTGCTAACTTAACATCTTCCAGCAAAAATGTACCCGAAATACACAGATTTAGTTGCATAGCTAAAAAAATGTAAAAGGCTGGGTTTTGGCTGAAGTCCCATTATGGGACACATAATGGAGCACATTAGCTATGCTCACAGAGAACATTTTCTGGTTTGGTTTCATTTCAAAGGAATCTAGTCACACAGTCCAAGACCATTGTGCTATGTAGAAGAAAGTATGGTTAAGTTTGCCAAAAAGGCATGCCTGATCCAAACTAAAATGTATAGTGTACCCCTGAAATGTAAAGAATAAGGTCCCCAGACAGACACAAACTTTCTCCTTGTGGATCTGCGAACTTATCACAAGTATTAACTCTTACAAATAATGATGGCTTTGGATGCATGAAAAAGAAAGTGGTATCCCTAGTTCACCTACCAGATACGGATGAGATCACTTATGCATGCTATCAATATGCTCAGAGTTGTGTCAGAAAGTGGCTTAAGTAAATACTGTATGGCAGAAAAGGAGGGGATTCACCAGCAAAAGAGATTAGAAAACAGGTAATGATGCTACGTGTACTAATTGGTTCTTTCACAGAATATTTTATGACATGTAAATTTTCTAAAATATATTTTGCCTTGCTTACACCTACAAAAATGTGAGGTTTTTTTCTTGTAAATTATTTTATCTGTGAACCAAGTATGTGAAATATGTTTTGTAAAATAAGGACAATTATCAGTATAAATAAAATCTGTATTAGCATTATAAGTGACAAGTTAGAAAACTGGCTGCATTTTCTTCCATATCTGTTTCTTGTTATCACAGACAACACAGTATTTTTTTTACAGTGTTATAAATATTTACAAAAATAGAAAAAATATTTAACTGTTATCCATTACAATTTAATGAGTAAAAAGGCTCTTTATGCCTGCTAATGGATCACTGTCTTCTACTAACTCAAGGAAAGGTAACTAGAGCCCAAAATAGTGGGTAAGCTTTTAGTGTTGCCAGTGCTTTCACATCATCACTGTATTAATAGGTAAGAATAATTTATTTTTTTTAGTCATTCGTATTGGAATATTTTGTATAGATAATAATCAGTTTTCAGTGTAAATCAAAAAAGCATAGGTCTTCTGTATCTACAGCACAAACTTCTCTTCTTAAAAGACTTCCTCAGCTTTATTGCCCAGCTGCTTTTATTGGAAATTTGCTGCAGAAACCCTCTGTTTAACAGAAATCATCTAATTCCTCGACAAGCTGTATTAATGGTCTTTTGTTCTTATGCCTATTTTATCCATCATCTTAAATAGCTCTCTTTTCTCCCTGGTGTTTAACACTCATGTGTTCTAGAGAGTAATCATATCTGGCCTTGACCCAGCCTTCATAATGCTAGGTTAAGTGTGACATGCTCTTTTAGTGTCCTGTGTTATGATGGGTTCTTTATTCTTTTGCTTATCCTAATGGTCACATTAAAACAATCAATGAATCCCTTGTTGATATGTTTAATTTGTTATTGTTTTCCCTTTTGAAGTGCTGAGGAGACAACCATAAATAAATTAAATCCATTCATTGCACGTTCCTTCCAGTGGTCCTTTGTGCCTCTCCTTGTTTAAATAGAAAACCAGATTCCCTAACTAGCAAATAACCCCTGAACACAATTATGACATTCATAAGCTGTGGTTATAATCAAATGAACATCAGCAGGCAGCTATGACTCACCAGCTTATTGCTGCCCACTAGGACTCTTTGCTCTTCATCAGCCATTAAACCACCAGCTACTAGAGTGGTTCACACAAATCTAACTCCAAGACCCAGAGTTCCACCTTATTTTAAGCCAGCCCCAGCACAACATGTGCTTGACAGTTTGTTTCCCAAAGTGATATCACCCACTGTACTTTTACAGCTATGGGCCAACCAGGTCCATCCAATGAAAAATCCCAAATCTAATAGGTCCTCTGAAGTTACAAGTAATGTTTCTGTTCCCTGGAGTGAACAGCTCTTGTCATGTAAGTAGATTTGCTGGTCAAACCAATTAGCACTTGCCTACTTGCCTTTCTCATCTCTCAGACTTTGTAATGTGTCCTTTCACCTTTAGCCATATTTACCAGGAATGTAATTGTCTTTAGAAATATTTAGCAGAAATTAATTGCCAGAATCAAACTCCAGTGGTAATGGCATAAGAACAACATACAGAACTGCCAGAACTACCATTTTGGTTTAGTTTGGGTTGGTTTTTTTATCCTTTATAGACATGTGTCAGGAGCTCCCATAGTTGAAAATAGCTTATGAAGTGCTTTAAGATCTTTGGATGAAGAACAGTAAATGAATTAAAAGTATTAGTTGCTTTTCTGTGGGCTAGAATCATGCATGATAATATTATGCTTATTTAGGAAGTAGAAGAATTTCAGTACAATATGCAGACTAAATATCTTATAAATATTTACATAGATAGTAAAAAATTTTTTTAAAATTAAAATGTATGGACAAAAATAAAGTTTTAGTAGCCTAATATGTTTCTTCTGTTCTGAGTTATATAAATAGCATAAAGCTCCAGAACCCTTTTGGAAGGGAAAATTTGGGAACACTTGGTTCCTTTCTATCAGCCTAAGTTTTATCTGAGGAATCTGGATAGACCAAGTAATTAAAAGGACTGAAGAATCTAATTGGCAAATAATCACAACTTAGCATTTCAAACAGGGAGAAAAAACACTCCAAGTGCAGTTCACACAGCCATGTACATTGTAGACATCTTCATTTGCGCTGATCACTCTTGATATTTTTATAGTCAATTAAGAGAAATAAGCACTTGAGGGTTCAGTTTATAAGTCCTTCATGTGCACTCCACATCTGTATTCTAAGAAGCACTAATCTTA
The DNA here is from genome assembly GCA_013401335.1 of Brachypteracias leptosomus. Lineage (NCBI taxonomy): Eukaryota > Metazoa > Chordata > Aves > Coraciiformes > Brachypteraciidae > Brachypteracias > Brachypteracias leptosomus. The sequence goes on along the minus strand of VYZX01028436.1, from coordinate 17,235 downwards.
TTCACTAACTAAAAAGGGACCCTACTGTGACCAATATGAATACAGGTATCAACCCTGACAGTGTCCTAAGTCAGGTGACATGAATCCAAACTTTTATATAATGAAGTCAATCAAACCTTTTCCCAAACTCACTCCTCCTCTTGCAGTATAAACATACACCTGTGAAAGTGAACACTATATTACCTGTGCTTCTGTGCCATAAGTTGTGACAAAGGAGTGAAAACTATTTCCAGACAAGTCAGAGAGCAATCATGTCTTTAATGAGTTGTACAAAATTAGTACAAGCTCCATCCACCTTCATACCTTGTCAGTGAAGGGGTGCACACATGCATTCTACTCTCCCATGCAGCACAGTTTACACTAGCTGAACATGTCTGACCATGGATGAATTCTACTATGAAAGAAAAGGAAAAGAAAAAAAGGAAAATTTGTGCACTTTTTTTACTAGTTTTATCAGTTAAAAATGTGGTTCTTTACTAGTTTTTACCCCAACTAGTTTTATCAGGTTTTTTTTCTTGTTTACAAGCTGGTCATTGCAACCTGAATGCTTCCTAACTATAATAGCAGCTTAGGGAAATGCTTTTCTCTATCACACTCATTAGGTATTTCTCCAGAGACAATTTAGAAGTGTTGTATTAGGGTAATAAACATTTAGAACAAAAAAGGAAAAGAGAGTCATAAGAGGTTAAGAACTCAATAAAAATTTAACATTCAGTCACTGAGTATAAATATTTAAAGTACTATTGATGATGATAAAAGAAGAAAAACGGCTATATAGAAATTCTGACTGTGTGTTTGTAGAAATAAACATTTTATTTCCAACTAGGCACTTTCTATGAAAGGAAAGTATTTTTAAATTTTGTAGCCCATACAGTTGGAAGAGGTCTGCAATGCATATTATTCCAGGGTAGTGAGTTAAAGTCAAGAGTTTTGCCATTTTTTATTGTAGCATGAATATATTTGCGCTTAAATCTTACAAGTGCGTATCTAAGTAATAGTAATCTTAAAAAAATTAATCAGTAATCATGTCTATTTTTAACAGTCAGATTTATCATTTTCTGAGACTTTATGAGAAAGTTCTAGAAATACTCTTACTTGATGGTGATTCTTCACTTTTGGACAGCAACGAAGGTTCCAGACCTCCAGTTTGAAAAGGACTGTATAAATGATCTTCTTGCTATAATTTGGCATAAACATTTGCATTTTGTGTTCTTAATGCTTTTATTTTTCCTTCTGTCTATTCATATCTTGCATCATGAACATTTTTAGCAAACCTTTACAGAAAGGAAAGCTGTTTGCTTGTCTACATTTAGCCCATGTCCAGGGCTAAACTATAGCAGTTTCTCTATCACCCAGTGATGCCTTCCCAGGAGAGAAGAGGGATCCCAAAAAGGAGAGGAGACCCACAGGTTGAAATGAAAACAGATTTAATTAAACAGCCAAACTAATACCAGATGCCAATATAAAGTATATGAAGTTATACTAAGCCCAGTGAATGTACAAAAGTCACAACAAGCAGGAAGGCTGTCCTCAGGAACAGAATAATAAAAAAACTAGGGATGAGGAAGAGAGGGAGCCCCAAGGAGGAAACACTCTTCCATAACTGATCAACTCCTTGTTACTTCTCCCAAACTAGTCGTTCTTGGTTGATAGATCTCTAGCCTCGCCCACCACCCCAACCATGATCACCTGGGGGAAAGCTGGGCCAGGTTCTGCCTCTGGGGCCTGAAACCACTGGGAAAACAAAACATTCTGTTGGGTTGTGACTCATCCATAGATCAACTCCAACTTGGGGCCCACAGTCCAGGCCCCAGCACTTCAGCGCAGAGCTTCTAGAAGCTATGGCTTTCTGCCAGGTGGAAACCATTGCTCCCTGGTCAGAGCTGGCAGAGCTTTCTGTGCTCTTCCTGCATGAACTGCCACAGGAACTGCCACACAGCGCTCTGGCTTGTTCACCATCCTCTGTTTGCCCACTGTGGTCACTGCTCTCCCGAAGAGCTTCTTTTGTAGGCATAGTCACCATTGCCCTGTCAATGCTAAGGCCCCATCAGCCTCTCCTGCAAGAGCTGCCAGCTTCTGGCAGGTTTCTCTACTCCCCTGGCTTCTCCCTACTAAAGGAAAACCTGAGGAAACGCCCTGTACACCAACATCTACTTCTCTGCTGTGAGCTGAGGCAGTTCTGGAGTAGCTACCCTTAGTGACTGACTGCATAATCTTTCTTTCCTTTCCGGTGAAGAAGCAGGGGGAACTGAAACTCTATCGTGGTAGGTATATGGAAAATAAATCTTGGCGGAGGTCTATAATAGTTGCTTTGTGTCCACATGGCGAAGTGAAGAGACCATTGAGGTTTTAGATTGTGCTGCTGACCTGATAGCATGTGTGTTAAAGATAACCAAACGTAGGCCACAGGACTTCATGTGCAAATGAGAAGCAGAATAAGACAGCGAGTAAAAGACCTGATTACTTTGTAGGGTAGGAAGCATTTCTTGCAGTTCAGAGGACCAGCAGCTTCCTTTTTCCCTTCTCTGGCCCTTCAGAGCCTCCCTGTCTTCCCCAGGCTAATCCTCAAGGTGTATAAGAGACAATCTCCCACATTACTCACCTCAGGAATTTAAAAGCCTGTCATTAACAGTTTCCTGAAATACTGTATAAAAAATAAAATAAAAGTCAATTCAACTGCCAAGGTCAATGCCTTCTTGGCCAAGGTAGGAAAGAAAAGGAAATAGTTTTCTGGATGCTTTTGGGGTTTTTTTTTTGAGAATGATATGTCAGTTTACCGTAGTGAAAGCATTCACACAGTTTATTTTCTGAGCTTTTTAAACCTGTGTTTAAAATTCTGTTTAGTATAACTGCTACAATTACTTGTTATCAAAATGAATTGTTGTTTTGTAGTTCAATCTAGGATAGACATATTGTTTGAGGGGCAGCAATTTGTCATCAAATCCATGTTTGTTCATCTGTTTACTTTCTTAAATTATGGATTTAGTAGTTTAAGAAATCTGTATTTGATTTTTCATTGTTTTTAACGTTATTTAAGCAGCAAAAGTTTTATCAGATGTGTGAGCCTAAGGTGATATGTTCCTTAAGCACAAGTTTACTGGTAATGTGGATTTTTGGTTTAGCAAAACTTTATCCAGCATTTGCTCAAATGCCAAACAAAAAATTGTTGTCAGAATACTGTGCTAACAAGAAGCATTGCCAAATGATAAAATATTAATTCTTTTACTTTATATGCAGATATGAGAGAAGAAGCTATTACCCCTACTTTAATTGTTTCATAGATGAGTACAGTTATGATGTTATTCATTCCATTTGCAAGATGAATGTAAAAAAATAACATCAACATCATATAGTCAGAGATTTCATTTTAAAGAAAACCTTACCAATGTTAGATATATTAAAGCAATAAACCAAGAGATTAAACTTTCATAAACAGTAAGAGCTCATTGTTTTGTAAATGGATGTATAATAATGTCTTTGTAGCTCAAATGAAACCATAAAACTGACTGGATGCTTTAGTCTTTCTGCAAACTTTTGATTTATCTTTTTAATCACTTGTTAGCTTTTTTTTATGGCAATTAAACATTGAAAATGGTCTCCAGTCTTCTTGCAGCATTACTCTTCTCTTATTGAACTGCTGTCACTTCTTTATGATGACAAGAAATTTAGAGGTGCAAAAAAAAACAATTAAAGTGTATGTGGATCCTGCTGCTACAGGTGTTTGTTACTAATGAGTGAAGTGATAGCTATTGTTGGAATGTAAGATTTATCTTTCTTTGGACTTGTGCAGCGGAGAGTGGGTAGAATACCTTTGAAAAGCTGATATAAACAGTCCACAATCACAGAAAGGCTGTAGCTAGACTCTATATCCCTAACACCAGAGTTAACATTAGGGAAAGGTTAATTAGATTGGTTAACTAGATTGTGATGCTGAAGCTTGCTGTAGCTACAAATAACAAAATGTGTTACAACAGGTGCCATGGTCCATCCGTTACAGGTACCTACTAATGTTCCAAACATTTTTTAGAAAAACCCACCTAATACCTAGATATATATTATTAAGAAAATGCAACATAATGAATGATGAATAACATAACTGCTCTAAAAGAATTAAACATTCTATAAAACTGCTCGCACATGTAGTGTCACAGTCATTGATAGCAGTAGCTATACCTAAGATTAGAAGGCAGTTTCTAGAAATCCCCAATTATTTCCAAGTTCTTCAGCTATGTCTTTTTTTTTTTTTTTTTGAGAGAGAGACTGTTCATGCCCAGTAAAAGTTGCTAGGACCCTCTCTGCCCCCCTCTGTCATGTTATTGCTTCAGGGCTAACAGGACTAAAGAGTGCTAGGAACATATTTTGTCATTGAACAAATCTGTTGACTCAAACTGCCATTTTTTATGTGACAACTTCTAAGAGTCAAACAGCACCCTAGAGAAAACTGCTCTCCGGAAGAATAAAAGTAATAACAACAGCAAAATTTCACTTCTCATTTCCCATTGTGGTCCAGCTACTTGGAAATATTATCCATCTCTCTACCCAGTCCACAACAAGGAGAGAATTGTAACCTGGGAATGTTTCAGTGCTGACAGGATTGAGTCCTTTGTATTTTTAAATGCAAAATGTCCTCAGTGACTTCTTGTTTCTTCCTTTGCTTTTAATTTCCAGCCTTCTGTCTTCATATTTTTTATTAAAGCATTTATTGGATTTCACATTCATATATTTAAAATGCATTATTTTAGTCTATCACATCAATTACTATCTGCATCCATTAATGATTTTTCCTGCCAAATATAATCAGCATGGCTCTGCAAATATGCCTGACCTAAAAATAAACTAGAGAATTAACATCTTAGATATCGTGAGAGAAGGCAGTAAATCCTGAAATAGCATCAGCTTCCAGTTCTACCTATTTAGATGACTTTTCATCCACAACTCATATCAGTCAGTCAGTGTATTGCTAGGGTATCATTTCTATATGGTATTTATTTAAATAATTTTAGTTGTGTGTTGTTTATGTAAAATGGAACTAACAAAGAAGAATTTCAGGGCTGAGTCAGAGATTTTTGCTTTCATTTGTTTAAGTTACAGACACTATTTCCATGTAGCTTTTGTGGCATAATTGTTTGGTTTTAGTTCTGCTGACATTGTGGTGGGTTAGCAGTGCAGATAATAACAGATGACGGTTCTTTTGTGGAAGTTAAGAACTAGCTGATTAATTGTTATTATGTTACACTCTAGAGAAAACCTAGTAATTAAACCACAAAAAGCTATATTAACATAATGTTAAGGGTCTGACTTAATCCCACAAAAGTAAGAAAATTCAAAGTTAATGATGAAGAGAGTAATGTTACATGTTTTAGGCCAAGTGCTGTTCTTTGGAAAAGAGCTTAGTCTGACTATTGTGGTTGTTTCTGTGTGACATTGGGACAGCTGCAGTTAAATCAAATTAAATCTTTTGACTTTTCTTTGTGTGTGCTTGCAGAGCAAACTTTATAAAAAATATTATTGAGTGCTCAGCTCAGCAGTTACATTTGGAGCTAGATTTGATGCTTCCAGGTACCTAGTCCTGGCTTTAAACTGGAGGATGAGCTCCAGTAATTTTTTTATTTGCAAGTATATTTCCTGAAAGCCTACCGGGCTTGTATTCATACGTTTACGTGGCATATTTTGATTTGCAGTAAAGTTCTATTTCTTTACTTGTATAATCTGGAAGAAGAAGCTCCTGTTTTATTTAAAGGAGTGCTTTTCTAGAAGCTAAAATCTTGCAAGTTTTAACACTCTGTTCTGGCAGTAATTTTAAATTATTTCCATGGTCACACTCCCCTGTCTTGCTTCATGTGTCTTCAGCTTTTTTATCTCACTTGTATATACTGACTGAAGATTGCAAACCCTGTAGAAAACTCTGTGCAGACATACTATTGGGATAAAGCATGCCACTACAATTTGTGTAGTTAAACATTTGAGGTAAGTCAGTGATGAATCTGAGAGGCTGATCATAGTGACTACTTCCCCATCTTTCCTCCCTTCATCCCAGAACTTGACTCTTGGAGAGTTAGAACATCTGCCTGCATCCCAGGTTGTTAGTTATCATACCCTTCTCCATGGCAGCTGATTGGGAGCTTTGATATTCCTGAAAGGTCTTGATTTGACATAGTCTTCTTTTATGTGAGCAATTTAGGTAACACAGACCTTAATTCTCTGTTCTCTAGCTTGTATGATACTGTAGCAATTTCATAGCCTGCTTTGCATCTCTCATGGGTAGAAAATTACACATAGGGTTGATAGAGTTGACAGTGAAGTGGCAAAGACAGATGATTATCTGAAAAATTCACATCCTTTAACAAAAAGACTTAACTCCTGAGGTATGGGCGTCCTCCAACCTTGTATGCCTAACTATTATCATCTCAAATATTTACAGAAAATTCATGTCCAATGGTTGGTATTGAAACCAAAGAAAGAAACACATAAATGCACAAGTTCCTGAATCAATTGAAGATTCATGTATAGGGAGTTATTTCTTGGCATTTTAAAAACATGTAACATAAAATTAATTTCAAGAGCTTCTTACTATAAAGGAAAATAATGACAAGTGAATTGTGTATATTAAAATTTTATGAAAACAGAAACAGTTTTTGAAATATTAAGAACTCACTCAATTATGAAATTTAAACAATGTAAATGAACTCCAGAGATATGATTGCAATTCTAGGAATAGACTAGTTTGTGAGCTGTCACAGCTAAAACATTCAAAATGAGAATACATTTTTCATGTAGTTCTAAGGCTTTAAAAGCATGGGGGAAAAAACCCTTTAGCTGTATTTTCCAGTTTCCAGATTTCAGACTTAGTCCAGTACACATTTTAGATGCATGTTCCATCAAATCTGTCTTGCTTAATTATCATACGAACTCATCAGCCACTGAATTTTAAATATGATGTAGTCATCCTTGTTTTGGGAAGCTAAAAGAATGCAATTTTTCATTTAAAGGGTTTGTTATTCTAAAATCTCACTCCTATAAATATGCAAGAAGTAAGTTCTATGGAAAAAAGAAAGGGTTTCATATTTTGGAGTTTTTGTTGTTTCTTTTTTTAATTTCTAAAGCATACTCTTTTTCAGTCCTGTCCTGGATCTGAGCGTACAACATCTCTCTGACTTTTTCTGAGCTTTATTGGCTCTTTTTATGTGCACTTCTGAAGTGCTTCCTTTGCTTTTTCTTCCCTCTCTCCCTCTGACTCCTGGAGAGGAGTCCAGCTGCTAGTATCCACGCATACAAGCCAGCCTCCAGCCTCCTGGCTAACTAATAGAAGTGCTGTAGTTAGCATGCAATTGATACACCCACAGCTTTAGCTGTCTGATTTATATGGGCCTTTCAATTACTTTTATCCTTCTCCTAAATGAAGGCCAGATATAGAATCCTAGAATTATTTTGGTTTGAAGAGACCATTAAGATCATCAAGTCCAACCATTAAACCAGCACTGCCAGGTCACCACTAAGGTGTCTCTAAGCACCACATCTTTTAAATACCTTGAGGGATGGTGACTCCACCACTTCCCTGAACAGCCTGTTCCAGGACTTGACTACCCTTTCAGTGAAAAAATTTTCCCTAGTATCCAACCTAGACCTCCTCTGGTGTAACGTGAGGCCATTTCCTCTTGTCCTATTGCTTGCTACTTGGGAGAACAGACTGACCCCCATGTTGCTACAACCTCCTTTCAGGTAGTTGTAGAGAGCAATAAGGTCTCCCCTCAGAATCTTTTTCTTCAGGCTAAACATCCTCAGTTCCCTCAGCCATTCCTTGTAAGACTTGTTCTCTAGACCCTTCATTGCCCTACTTTGGACACACTCTAGCACCTCAATGTTCTTGTTCTAGTGAGGGGCCCAAAACTAAACACGGTATTCGAGGCGCAGCCTCACCAGTGCCAAGTACCGGGGAACAATCACTTCTCTTGTCCTGCTGGCCACACTGTTTCTGATACAAGCCAGGATGCTGTTGGCCTTCTTGGCCACCTGTGCACACTGCTGGCTCCTATTCAGCCAGCTGTTGATCAACATCCCTACTTCCTTTTCCATTGGGCAGCTTTCCAACCACTCTTCCCTAAGTCTGTCGTGTTGCATGGGGTTGTTGTGACCCAAATGCAGAACCTAGCACTTGGCCTTTCTTGCACTTCATACCATTGGCCTTGGCCAATCAATCAAGCCTATCCTGATCCATCTGTAGAGCCTCCCTACCTTCAAGTAGATCGACACTCCAGCAGAACTTGGTGGCATCTGCAAACTTACTGAGGCTGCACTCAATCCACTTGCCCAGATCCTTGATAAACATACTAAAGAGAACTGGCCTGAATAATGAGCCCTGGGGAACACCACTTGTGACCAGCTGCCAACTGGATTGAACTCCATTCGCCACCAGTCTCTGGGCCTGGCCATCCACCCAGTTTTTTATCCACATTATACTCACTAGCTTCAATAACACTTGTTGTTTAAGCAGACTAGTTAAAATCATTTAATTCTGCTTTATTAAACCACAGATCTAGGTCAATTGGTATTTTTGAATAGGTGTGAGCTGCAACATTAGAGGTTGCAGGCGTTTATGCCTATTTTATTCACATAGGATCCTAATTGCAGTAAATGACTTTGGACACTGAAACTGTCTTCTAGAGCCTAATCTTCATGCCTGTAGATACCTGACTTAAATATTTAATTTGTAAACACTTTTGCATAGTTGTGCTTTACAAGCACATTAAAAATGGTCACTCATGAGCTACAAATCTCTAAATTTACAGCATATATTGTGCAGCTGGCTGTCATAGTGCTAGCAAGATTTTTGCTCCATGATCAAATGGGAGTTTAAAATTCAAAGCATTCGAGATGCTTATAATTGTTGTCATTTCTATGCCTTCCTGAAAACTTCCTAAGAAAAACTTTTCTGCCATCCAAGCCCCACCCACCTAAGATGCACTTTTAGCAAAGTTGCCAGCTCAATGCTGAATGAACACCTTGCTGGTTTTGCTGAAGCTAGACCCTTGCCGAACTCTGTCTGTTGGGGCCTGCTTGATTTGAAATAGTTGGAGCACTGCGCAGAAGCCAGATGCAGAAGGACAAAAAAAACTACATTGGCAAATGATCTGTCAAGTGACCCTTGAACAAAATCGAGATTGAGTTGCCCTTTGAAATAAACCTATTTGAATTTTATTATCTCCAGAGCACCTTGTGTCTCTAATCTTGTGAAAGGTTAGTATTCCATCCATCAGAGCAAGATTAGAGCTCTAGTTGATGCCTGTGCTTGATGATAACTGAATGCAGCGGTTGGGGCTGGAGGAAGGAGATTCATTACCATCAGCAGTTCAAAGAAAGATTGAGTAAACAGACGCTCAGGGAGGCAGGTTCACAATATAGACCACATATATTCCAGGTCAGGATAGCAGAAATCAAAGGAACAGAATGTCAGCAAAGACTTAAACCTTTTAACAATAATCCAAGCAAAGCAATGTTACCTTATTCCCATCCTTTTATTTTGTGTCACAGAGTAGCAGACCCAAAAAGCTGCTGCCTACTGGACTGAAATGCTAATAACTTCCTTGGTATATCTATCAAGAAAAAGCTAAGACTGAAAGAATAAATGAGAAAATAATAAAAGAAAAAAATCCAGGACTCATGACCAGGCTGATGCCTACCTGATATGCATAGAGAAAAGTGAAGATTCTGTGAAGTTAAAAAAAAAAAGCTGTTTTTATTAATTCAGAAGCTCTCCCTCTCCTACCTCAGGTAAAAATAATTTCTCAAGTGTTATGTCTTTTTAAAGCTTACCTGACATTTTGAAAAAAGCTTTAGTGAACAGGAATCGTTTTTCCACATCCTTGTTTGCCTGAACTTTCTAAATTTTATATTATGCTCTGAATTATATATGGGATTAAGTTAATAACAATGGTGACCTTACTTCTTGTTTTAAAAACATAAATACAATTAAGTTCTTCATTGTTCTGTGACAATGTCAGCTCCAGCCCTATGCATTGCTTTAAGAATATAGAAGTATTCCAAAGGATTAAAATATGTTTATATTTCTAATCTTTTAGTTCCTCTTGGTGGGTCTAGATTTGTGCCTCTGGCTTTTCTATCCATCCAGAGCAGACCATATATTTATGATCTCACATTTGGCTTTGAAGGATAACAAGAGGTCTTTTGGACCTGATGCCAATGTATCAGCCAGCAGCAAAATAACATGAGACTGAATTTTTTATTTGCTGTCAAACTCCAAAACATCACAAAGGAAAAAGAAATAGAGGGTAGGTCTGAGATTTTCCAGAGAGAGAGGTATGTTAAAGCAGTAGGAATGGTTGTATGCAAAGTAGGAACTCATTTAGTTCTTGGGTAGTACCCATAGTGTAGTCAAAATGAACAAAATGAAAAAAAGAAACAAAACCGACAACCAACCCCTGAAGTAAAACAATGCCAAAATTAATTTCAATTTGTAATAGATTATACTGATGCCCAGAGTATGAGAAATCATGACTTTCAGCAAAATTAGGTTAAATCATAACCTGTCACAGAATGTACAAACATTGATGGCTCCTCAGAATAGGTAAAAACATTTAGAAGAGGCCAATTTTAAAGCAAAAATGAGTAGTAACAACAACAAAATCCAGGGTATTTATGGTGTTATGAAATATTTCTGTAGAACTCTTTATTCTAGAGACAAAAGCTGCTGCTTCTGTGTAGTCAACAATTACAAAAAAATTAGTTCTCTCTATGGTTACATTTTCAACTTCTTAAATAATTTTTACTGTATTAAGGGACTAACACTATAAACTCTACATGGGTGTGTAACACTAATTAAAATGCTTAGTGACTCAATACATATTAGGTAGGCTGTATGGCACCTATTGCAACTATTAAACAAAAATTTCAATTGAAATGTATTATACATATACATATTATGGCAAGTCTGAGTGAACATGTGATCTTCACAAGGGAGGAACATGTGACTAATAATGCTTCTTCAGTGAAAGTGGAGAATATTTTCTAGATAATGGATTGAATGAACAATATAATTTAATGCTGAACCCTAATATAAAAGTCACCTATTGGAAATACATTTCTAATTATATGGTTTGTAAATGTGGAAGCACTTAAAGTATAAGACCATCTAGGCTACATAAAATTATAATGTACTTATGAAGTTTCTTAATATGTAAAAGGAACAGTGTAATTAGCGTCACCTAATATGTAACATACCTAATGTTTCCATTTTTCAGAAGTTGTCCCTGTTTTAGTGTATTTGAAAGTCTTATAATTATTTAGGTACTCATTCAAGGAAGTATATTATCTCCATTAAAAACCAGAAGGTATATTCTCTCGTGTCCTTTCCAAACAAATTCCTACTTTTTCTAGCTGCGCTATCTGTCCCTTATTGTATCATATGTCTGAATGTTTCTCCCAAATGACTACATATAGATACATTTGGAAAACATAATTAAAGAAGTTATGGATAAAAAAATCTACAATAATATTTTACCATAATATTTGGTTTACTTCCCTATTGCTCCAGACTGCTAAAAACTTTAGTCTTTCAGATAACGCAGTAGTAGAAGCCCTAAAATCACCTTATCAAGCAATAATATGTATAGTCATATGTGTGCTAAATGAAAATACTAACACTGATCCTGTGGGGTTGATATGAAGAGGTAAGCTCCTGCAGGGTCTGAAGGGGAGCCCCCATTTTAGACCCCAAGCCCGACTTCTGACCTAAAGCCTTCCTTCTTTTCCCATGGGAAACATAAAGGCTGACTTGGAGCAAGGTGTCATGGCAAGGTTCTTCAGTTGGGTGTCATGTAGCCTGCACTGCAGGTTCTCCTGCACTTGACAAGTTTTACAGTTTTTGGGACCCTTGTTCTGCCCTTGTGTTCACAGGAGATGGTTTTAGTGGTATTGCTAGATTGTATCTGAGGAACCTCTGAAAATCTGAAGTTAAAGTCTCTTCTTATCTCATCTTATTCAGTTGCCATTTCCCTGTTTTTCTATCTTTTCTCTTTTTGTCCTCTCTAGCTTTTGCTTTCCAGTTTCACCTTTATTGCCTCATTTGCACTTGTCTATCCTCCCATATTTTAGTGTTTCTGCAGTAGTATAGTGCAAGAAAACAAATATAAGGCCTCTGGTCAGCACTGGTCACCTTGGACCTTTCACCACCTGCTGGCTCATTAAACAGACAAGAAAGAACCCATACAAAAATACAGAAATAGGTTCTAGATCTCCTAGCTTCTACTTAGCCATGCCACTTCATTACAGGATCATAGGAAGGAGTCAAAGCTATTATTTGTTTGCTTAGAGAGCCAACAGCTTTGTATATTCTTGTCAATATGTTCAATAGATTCAGCAACTAACCAGCAAACCAGCATAGAAGCACAAAACTTTGGTTTCACTACACGACATATCCATTTAGATGGAAACATCATATGCACTACAACAGCTAATAAATGGGAACAATTCCCTAAATAAACTTGTTCTAGGAGTTTTAAGGCCACTCCTGTGTAGTTCAAGCAAAGAAAAAGTAGATTGTACTGTTGAAATCTAATGTAACCCTAAATATATACCAGTCTTGCAAAGACAGTTATTCAGTTCATTGTACTGTATCTTATATCTAAGTTTCCTTCAGACTGGAAAACTTTCCCAGTAGACATGCTCTTGAGAGAAAAAAAGATTTCTGTTGAGAAGATAGGTCAGATAAAAATCAATCATGAAGCATCTTGATCCAGTGAACTGACGTCTGCAGATGAAGATTTGTGTTGGCTTTAAAACTATTCAAATACAAACTTTGTTTTTTAATCCCTAATCTTTGAAACATCCACGTTGGAAAGTTTATTGACTTCACAAAGTCCCATAGGGAATCCAAGATCTTTCTACCAGCACATGAATGCAGATCCAGGATCTGAAAGACTGTTTTCTTAAAAAGTAATAGATCTTTGCCTACATTTGTAGCTTCTTTGAAGCCAACTGTATTATCCTTAACCTTAATCCTTAACTTTATCCTTAATCTATGATTTCAGGCATTGCCTTGTTTTAAGTCTCTGATTGTCCAAATTTGAACTCTAGAACTATTGTTGTTCCTTCTTTCCTACTATTACCTTAGAAAAAAAATCTCATCCCTCTAACAGACTGAGAATAATTAAGTTCACTTCCTGGCATTTAAGTTAACTTAGTTTGATGTCACAAAAGAAAAAGAAAGTTTGCTGCTTCAGTGAACTTTGACCACGTAGCTCAATTTACAAGCAAAAAAATTTAACCATACCTCTGTATTATTACAATAACAAATAGTACTGTGCACAGTGTCCAATCAGTCAATAAACAACTGGGAAACCAGCCTGGATTTAATACTTCTTGGCCTTAATGGTGCATGGGGCTCCTTTGAGCAGGGATGTAGGGGAATTGGATAAGCTCAAAAATAAGTAAATTATCTTTGAGGTAGTTTTATTGTTTTTTGTTAGTGATGTTAAGCCATAACAGAAGTTAGCTGCATTCAGGGGTGTCTGGAAAAACCATCAACATGACTTCATTACCTCTTAAACTGCATACTTATATACAAAATTGATTTTATGAATATAATGATTTCAATAGGAAGTCAAACTTCAAACTACTCTTAGAGCAGGCTTCTGCCAGTTAGCTTGAATAGAAGTCTTTGCAGTTTTTGCAGTAGTATCTGTCTCAGGCCTCACATCTTAGAGGTTTTATTTTTGTAATATACTGATTTCTTTATAAATACTGAAATGAGCTTGTTTCAAAGAGAGAGAAAGGTGAAATGAGATGGAAAGGAAATCTGTAATGGATTTGCAGCAGTTACATTAGATAAATACAACTGTGCAAATATCTCTTAGCTCTCTGCACTAGCAAGTGCGATGTGAAAGTAGCTGTGACTCTAATCTTAAACATCTCGTGGTGCACCCAGTGTGATCTGTTTGATACCTGTCTTTCCACACTAGGATTCAGGAACAGCACTTCTTACTGGGTACTTTGCTGAATACATGTAATCCAGTAGATGCTTCAGAATGTACCTCCTTCTTGAAGCTGAAATGGGCCAAAGAACTGGTTTTCAAACTCCTCAACAACAGCTCTTCACAGTAGTCTGTTTTCTTCAAAACGTGGGGAAGAAACAAACAAACAAACAAACAAAACTATTCTAAAAGAGGTGAATAAGCCTTCCCCAATCCCATATGTGCTTAAATCCAGGTTGAAATTTCTCTCTCTAAAGCCCAGTTCCAAAGTGTCACTGCTGTCAGGTTGTGGTTAATCACCACATTGTAAATAAGTCAATGAAGATTTCACTATTTTCTGACGACCAACCAGAGCCTCCTTCCAAATGAGTGCCTCCTGCCCTTAGTCAATTCAAGCTGCCTACTCCAAGAGCAGACATGAAGGCCTGCCGTTTAAAAGATTGTTGTAGATCATAGGCATGGCAAAGAATTTTCGTACAAAATGTTAGATGGTAAATCTCCTTAGCTATTGAACTGGATATTTAATAGCCTCTAGTGGTGCATAGGGAAAAACAGAAAAGTCTTTATATTTTAAAACAATTGTTGCACTGAGTCCCATAGTTTATATATTGTTAAAACCATTTTCATGAAAGCTTTAAATGTTTTTCGGAAGAAACTGTGGTGACTTATGAATGTTTCATGAGGCGTTATGCATTTTTATGAACATA
>VYZX01028433.1:20856-36384 GCA_013401335.1 Brachypteracias leptosomus | reverse complement strand
CATGGTTTTTCTTCACTCTTCCTTCACAACCATTTCTCCCAGTGGCAGCCTTGACTCCTTGGTCTCTCCCAGCCAGCTCCCAGATTGGGTTTCCTCAGTGCCACCTGTGGAGTGGGACATCTGCCTTGTGTCCTCCTCCTTTCCCTTCATAGGATGTTCCTCCACCAGAGGATCTGCCACACCCCAGTCCAGTGGGGGCCATGCTCATGTCCTTCAGCAATAGTTTCTCTTTCTTTGTCCTCCCCGTCTTCTTCCTTCTTTGGACCCCTGGACTCTGCGGTCCAAGAAGAGCTGTTGGGACCAGCAGTGAGTTTGTTGCTCACTCT
This sequence comes from Brachypteracias leptosomus, assembly GCA_013401335.1. Taxonomy (NCBI): domain Eukaryota; kingdom Metazoa; phylum Chordata; class Aves; order Coraciiformes; family Brachypteraciidae; genus Brachypteracias; species Brachypteracias leptosomus. The sequence goes on along the minus strand of VYZX01028433.1, from coordinate 36,058 downwards.
GGCCATCTCCCATGGTGTGCGGTGCTTGGGATGCTAATGAAGCCACCTCAATGGCAAAGACCCAGCTCAGAGCCACTTTGGAAGCAATGGTTTGATAGAAGGGTGAATGAGGAGTCCCCAACACATCCCCAGTAGCCTTGCCTCCAACTCCTCCCATTTCCATCATCCCTGCACCACCTCCTCATCCTGTTTTCCCTCCGTCTCTCACTCCTCCTTGGAACATTTTTGGACCTGCCTGGTCCTCAGTGCTGGAGTCGAAGCCCTTGATAGCATTCCCCGTGGGGACAAAGCTCTGACCAGCAACCACAGGAGAGCTTCCTTCAGACTTTGCTGACCCTTTGCTGCCCTTCCTCACACAGCTGCCCACAAAGGAACCCACGCTGCAACAAACCCCTCTTGGAAGCAGGATGCACAAAACCAACTGAAAATGGCCGATCTCATCACTGCTGATCCACATCTGGTGGCCAGAGCAGACAGGGAGGTTGGATGGAGCTCTGGTGAGCTGTGTTTTGGCATGGCCTCAAGGGGGAATGTGAAGTGGAGCAGGTGTGGCTCCATTCTTACCTTCTCCTGCTCATCACGACAGTTACCTGGACAATCTCCTGCATTTAGCAGGACAATGCTGAGGAAGTCAATGTTTGGTGCAACTGAAAGGCCAACAAAGGCTTGACTAGAGCCCCATCCCCACACTTTGCACAATAAGATAACAACAAATATAAATGTTAGGTCTATTTTCACAGAATTACTATGGTTGGAAAGGATCTTTAAGAGTCCAACCATGATCTATCTCTACCAGGTTCACTTCTACACCACTGTACATAGATGGTTTTTAAATACACCCAGGGATGGTGATTCAACCACTTCCCTGGGCAGCTTGTTCCAGTCCTTGACAACCCTTTTGGTGTAGAATTTTTACCTAATGTCTAACCTGAGCCAGAATCACCTTCCACCACTTGAAAGAGACACAAGGGACACCGTGTGAGCCAAGATGTGGGTGGCTGAGAGTCATTGCAAGGGAATCTGGGAAGATGTGGGGATGGATGACGCAGCTTGGCCTGAGCTCCTCAGCAATGACCAACAGGATGCCACATTGTCCATCCTGATGGCTCTGGGCCAGAATGGTCTCTGTCCAACATCACCTTGATATGTAGGATCACAAGATCAGAACATACTGTGGAAGGGAGGGTCTGGGCTGCCCAACCTTCTCCTCAGAGAGGTTTGTGCTTCCTGTGACTGGATACTGGTGACCATTTCATAGCTCTGAGAGAAAACTTGGGAAGACTTGGTTCTTACAGACCTTTCCAGACACTATTGAAGATCTTTCCAGTGGACCTTCACTTCTATCTTGGTACAGGGGTGTTAACTTCAGCCCACTTCATGCCATGGTCACCTCTTCAATTCTTGGACCTCTAAGTGTGACCAATAACACACCAATTAAAGGAGGTGCTGCTTGACATGCTGGTTTCACAGAGGATTTGCAAGAGCTACTGGAAGATACTCAGGGCACTTTCCCGTATTCAAAGTAGGTTTGGGGATGTTTTGTGTTTCTTGCTGGTGGGAGATGAGAGGAAGCTCCATGGGATGTGCTCTACAAGACCCAGTGGGGACTGTCACCATCAGCTGTAAAACACTGAGCAAACTGCCCCAATGCTCCAAGGGCACCATGGTGGGAGATTGACACAGCCCAGACCAAGGTGCCCTGAGGTTTGGGGGAGGTGGGAAAGAAGAAGGAAGGATCAAGAAAAACGTTGGGTCAACATTGCGATGCAAGACAGCTTTTATTGCAGTTCTAGGGGAGGAGGGAGTGTGGAGAAGAGCAGGGCCCTGGTGAAGGGCAGCCCACTTCTCCTGGCATTTGCAGAGTGAGAGGGAGCATCAGCTGTGCCACAGGAGCAGGATCCCAGTGCGGGTCTCTCACCCTGGGCAGCAAGTTGTGAAGTGTAGGTCAAGCAGGGCAGGACGAAGGCAGAGTTGAGTCCCAAGCAGGAACAAGACGTCTAAGCTCTGGAGCCCAGCAGTGCCAAAGGGATGTTCTTCCTCAGAGCTTCTTGTTGAGCTTTTCCAGAGCTCTCCTTCATCGTTGGTCAGACGCTGTGTGGGGCTTAGCAGGGGCTGCAGTTGCCATTGAGGTACCTGTGGCCGCTGCGCCAGCCGCCATATCCGCAGCTGCCGTAGCCTCCGTAGCCCCCATAGAGCCCGTAGCCTCCGTAGCCACCACAGCTCCCATAGCCACCAAGGCCTCCATAGCCCCAGGAGCCACCCAGGCCCCCATAGCCACCCAGGCCCCCATAACCACCAAGGCCTCCATAGCCCCAAGAGCCCCCATATCCTCCGTAGCTCCCACGGCCTCCAAAGGTGCCGCCGTAGCCGCCTCCAACGCCGGGAGCTCCCGCAGAGCCAACAACGCTGTACTGGGGGAAGGAGCTGAGGATGGGCCCGGGGAAGGTGACCATGGAGGGCGGGGGCTGGATCAGCACCGTGGAGTCGGGGCACTGCCGCACGCAGGGCTCGTTGGCGGTGTCAGCCAGAGGGGCCGGGGTGGCCACCCCATAAGAAGGGGCCCACAGGCTGGAGCAGGACATCCTTGGGGTCTGGAGGTGAAGCTGCAAGACAAGGCAGATCTATGACTCCGTGCAAGTCCTGGTCCCACATCCCTCCTGGCCCTCTAGCTTTGGAAACCTGTGTCCCATGACATGTTCTCCATCATCTCAAGCAGTCAGAGCAAAAACTCTTTCCAGAGTTGAAATGTTGGTTTACACCCCTTGCTTCCCTCATGCTCTCTTGTTCTTACTCGCCCACAGGAAAGTGGAGAAACTCTTTTATCCAAAGAGATGGAAACTCAGCAAGGTCCCAGAGGACTCGAGTCCATTGCTGTACTCAGAACATCGTACCTACAAGTTTAAATTTCCATCCTTTCCATAGCTCTCAAACAGCTCCATCGCATCCTACCTATGCACTAAGAGAGCGTGGTGGAGCCCAGAGCAGAAGCTCCCTAGAGAAAGCTACTGCTGAAGAAGGAAAGAGAGACTTTAGAGTTTGACTTACCCGGTTGATGAGGAGAGTCAAGTGGAGGAAGGTGGATAGAGAGCTGTGAAGCCCTCAGCTCTTTTATACACGTCCCAGAGTGCCCGGGGCATCGGCCAAGGGGGCGGTGGAAGAAACCTCAGCTAATCAGGAAATCAAGTGGACAAGCTTCATGACACAGGTGCGATGTGAGACAATTATATCCCTTTTTATTGGGAATTTTGACACAGCAATATTCCCTGGAGATGAAAGAGGTGTTGGGAGTCAGAGATCATGACAGATCAGCACATGAAAGAAAAGATGCTTCTGTAGCTGAACTTGTGGCACCAATAAACCCTCATCTGTCCCTAATCCCTCACTTTGCTTGCGTGGAAGTGTCCTGAGCATCTTGCAGAAGATTGCTGTGCCCAACCACACTCAGCAGGAGTCAAGGTGCTCCTCAAGCCAGCAGCACCCAGCTCGCCTGTGCCTGTGGGGAGCGCGGCCACGTGCAGCCTGGCTCTGGTGGGTGTTTGGCCAGCATCTCCTGGCATTGTCCATCTGAGTGATTGAGTCCCTTCAGAGGGGTGGTTTGGAGGATAACCTCACCCAGAAACATGTAGTTGAAGCAGCTGAGATCTGTGCACATCTTTCCTCACACAGGTCCCCAGTGTCTGATCCCACTGTCCTCCCACCCACATCTCTGCCAGCATTGTTCATAGATGGAGCTTCACTCCACTCTTGACCCAACTTCTCTGCTTGTTGCCTGATCATCAAGTGACTTTTGGAGCTAAAAATCATCACGTGGCAGGAAAACGTCCATAGCTTAGGGATGCCCCTTGTACCCAGTACTGTGACCTCTCCAGCCCTTGCAAGCATGGGGCAATGTTTGGCATTTGGGTGCTGCCCTGAGTGGGTGGGATGGCTTCTTCCCTTGCCCAAGCTGCTGGTGCCTCAGTTTACCAGCCTGTAAAAGAAGTAATGGCAGGTGTCATGGGGGATGGATTGAAAGCACATCTGCAAGATGCCCAAGACTTCCACGTGAATCAAATGCAAGAATTAGGGACAGATTGGGATTTACTGGTGCCCTGAGGTCAGCTTCAGCAGCGCTTTGTCTTTCATGTCATGATGTGTCATGATCCATCCCCCCCATCACCTCTTTCTTCTCCAGGGCACGTTTGCTTGCTGGTAAACTCAATTAGGATGATTATCATTGGCCTGCATCACAATTTGTTTCATGACGTTTGCCCGCTTTATTTCCTGATTAGCTGGGGCTTCTGCCACCGCCCCCTTGGCCGATGCCCCAGGCACTCTGGGACATGTATAAAAGAGCTGAGGGCTTCACAGCTCTCTATCCACCTTCCTCTACTTCACTCTCCTCATCAACCGGGTAAGTCAAACTCTAAAGTCTCTCTTTCCTTACTCAACAGTAGGAGCTTCTCTCTAGGAGCTTCTTCTCTAGGGAGCTTCTGCTCTGGGGTCCACCACACTCTCTTAGTGCACAGTTAGGATGTGATGGAGCTGTTTGAGAGCTATGGAAAGGATGGAAATTTAAAATTGTAGGTATGATGTTCTGAGCACAGCAATGGACTCGAGTCCTCTGGGACCTTGCTGAGTTTCCATCTCTTTGGATGAGGGAGTTTCTCCTCTCTCCTGTGGGCGAGTAAGAACGAGGGAGCATGAGGGAAGCAAGGGGTGCAAACCAGCATATCAAGTCTGGAAAGGATTTTTGCTCTGCCTGCCTGAGATGATGGAGAACATGTCATGGGACACAGGTTTCCAAAGCTAGAGGGCCAGGAGGGATGTGGGACCAGGACTTGCACGGAGTCATAGCTCTGCCTTGTCTTGCAGCTTCACCTCCAGAACCCAAGGATGTCCTGCTCCAGCCTGTGGGCCCCTTCTTATGGGGTGGCTGCCCCGGCCCCTCTGGCTGACACCACCAACGAGCCCTGTGTGCGGCAGTGCCCCGACTCCACGGTGCTGATCCAGCCCCCGCCCTCCGTGGTCACCTTCCCCGGGCCCATCCTCAGCTCCTTCCCCCAGTACAGCGTTGTTGGCTCTGCGGGAGCTCCCGGCGTTGGAGGCGGCTACGGCGGCACCTTTGGAGGCCGTGGGGGCTACGGAGGCTATGGGGGCTCTTGGGGCTATGGAGGCCTTGGTGGCTATGGAGGCCTGGGTGGCTACGGGGGCCTGGGTGGCTCCTGGGGCTATGGAGGCCTTGGTGGCTATGGGGGCCTGGGTGGCTATGGAGGCCTGGGTGGCTCCTGGGGCTATGGAGGCCTTGGGGGCTATGGGAGCTGTGGTGGCTACGGAGGCTACGGGCTCTATGGGGGCTACGGAGGCTACGGCAGCTGCGGATATGGCGGCTGGCGCAGTGGCTCCAGGTACCTCAGTGGCAGCTGTGGGCCCTGCTAAGCCCCAAATGCCCGTGCCCTTCAGTGTTACATCTGCCCTGGGTCTCCTCACGTAGCTCCTCTTGTCTTCTACCACCAGAGGCAGAACAAAGCTTTCAGCCCCTACTTGGGCTGTGGCAAAGCTGCTGCTTGAACTTTATGGTCCTTGCTTATGTTCATAGAGTAACCCTGCAGATCTTCAGCTGGGGGCTTTAGAGCTTCCAGCTCTGCCTCCAAGAGCTGCTCTCTCTCTGGGATACAATGAACTGTTCCCATCCTTCCAGGAGAGTCTCCCCTGTCTCACCCAACCAGCAATGGGAGGGGGGAATGTTTGGGTTGGAGCTCTGGGTTGTGTCTTGCTGCAGCCTGATGAGTTCCCTGTTCCCAATTCATTGTTTCTGTGTTTTCTGCTGTCTGTCTACTGCATTTTCCATCCACATTAAAGAAGCCTCATTGCATGACCAATATTTTTGGCTCTGAATTTGTTCTTCACTGTGTTTGGAACTATATCTACAAGCGAGTGCTGATGTCAAATGTTAGATTTGCTAAAAAGAGTTGTGGAAGCTCTAAATTTCTCTCAGAAAGACTGTAAGGTATTGAAGTTACCAAATTATTAGCTCCATTGCAAACGATGGATTTCAAAGGTTAAATACCACTTTGTCTTTTGGGAGGTCTATAGAGGAATGAAACCTAAATTAGGGGTGTGTTTCTTTCACATTTGTACCCAGTTCCCACCCATTGGTCATGATGCTCAGGGTGGTGCCCTGAGCATGCTCCCTGTGGCTGGTGCATTCACCACTGTCATAGAATCATAGAATATATTGGGTTGGAAGGGATCTTTAAAGGTCATCTAGTCCAACCTCCCTACAAGAAGCAGGGACATCTGTGTCATCTCACTTGTGGGCATCCCCAGGAAGGAAACTCCCTTTTTACATGGGAAAAACAAGGGGGATGGTTGTAAGTTGCTCTTGGAGAGATTCCAATCGAAGTCCAGAAGAAAATTCTTTACAATGACAACAATTAAACATTGGAAGAGTCTCCCAAGTAGTGGATTTCCTTACATTAGACAGTTTTAAGACTCAACTCGGAAGGGTGCTGAGCCAGCTCATTTAAACTGTGTTTTTCTATCGTGAAAGGTTGGACTAGATGATCCTTGAGGTCCCTTCCAACCTGGCATTCTATGACTCTATGATCCCGTGGCCATCCTTCCACCATGACCTCAGGGAAGCTCTTCACAGCATCTCCAAGGGCCATGTATGGGCTGTACCCACATATCCAGGTCTTGCCCTAGGCTTGGGGCAAAGTGCTGGGAAGTTGCTTCATCCTGAGATGGAGGTGGCAAATTGGGAGCTGAGCATTACCCGAGGCCTTGCAGGGATTGCTGCTACAGCAATGACTGCCAGGGTCTCAGGTTGGTCCTGGGGAGGGGCAAATGTTCAGCACATGTTTAGTGACATTGTATAGAAAGGTTTTCCTGGGATTTTGTGACATTTGAGCTCGAAGATGAGACATGGAGAACCTCTGATCAAGGATAAATATACTATATATTTGGTTGATAAGTAAAAGTGGATGGAAGTGATCATGTGGCACATAAATACAGGCTGGGCAGAGTATGGGTTGAAAGCAATCCTGAGGAGAAAGTCTTGGGGGTGCTGGTTGATGAAAAGCTGGACATGAGGCAACCATGTGCAAGTGCAGCCCAGAAACTAATCACACCCTGGGGCTGCATCCCCAGCAGGTCGAGGTGCGGGGGATTCTCCTCCTCTACACCCTTATGAGGTCCCACCTGGAGCACTGTGTCCAGCCCTGGAGCCCCCAGCACAAGAAAGACATGGACATGTTGGATAAGGTCCAGAGGGGGCCACGGAGATGATGGGAGGGCTGGAACCCTCTGCTGGGAGAGTTGGGGTTCAGCCTGGAGAAAAGAAAGCTCCAGGGAGACTTTATGTGGCCTTCCAGTATCTGAAGGGGGCTACAAGAAAACTGGGGAGAGACTTTTTACAAGGTCTTGTACTGATAGGACGAGGGGTGATGGGGTCAAACTAGAGGAGGGGAGATTTATATTAGAAATTCTTCACTCTGAGGGTGGTGAGGCCCTGGCCAAGGTTGCCCAGGGGGGTTGTGGATGCTCCATCCCTGGAGGTGTTCAAGGCCAGGCTGGCTGGAGCCTTGAGCAACCCGGTCTAGAGGGAGGTGTCCCTGCCATGGCAGGGGGTGGAACTGGATGATCTTTGAGGTCCCTTCCAACCCAACCCATTCTATGAAAACCAGAAGACATGCTTTGGGTACAGAAAATTTATTTGGAAAGAGACAGCTCTTCTACAATTCTGAAACAAAATTGTACAGCATAGAAACACCATCTTTCCAGGGGTTCAGGGAGGCTCTGGCTGATCACCAGATTCCAAATGATGCAGTCTATAAAAAATAGTATTTTTTATCTCCTTTGGTGCAGTTGCTGTGTGCAATTTCTAGCATCCCAAGTCACCTCTCTAAGCTCAGTGCCAATAATATAACCGCGGTAGGACAGAGCACAACGTAAGCGGATGACTAAACTGGAAAGCCAGAGGATAACAGACCTAAACTAAAGGCAGAACAAGAAAATGCACACGGGAACCTGCCTTCTGCAGGTGCCCAGCATTCGAAGCTCTCACTCCCTCCAGCTGGAGCCAGGGAACACCCAACCCTGGGGCTGGTGCCTCTCAGCTCCACCCCCGAGTTGGATCCTTGAGCTTCCTTTGCTGCTGCTTTAAATTGCCCCGATCACCCCAGGCAGGGGTTTAGTACGTCCAGCGTTTCCCGGCGCGGTAGGAATTACAGGGATGTGTCCATTGGGAGGAGTAAGTGTAAGAGAATTTCGGGGCGCATCGAGGCTCGGGCCGGGCGATGACCTGAGGGGCGAGTTTCTCGGCGGCCGCCGCAGCCGCCGCCGCCTCCAGCCGCCCCGTCACCTCCGCGGGAAGCGGGGCCGCTGCCGGAGGCTCTGCCAAGGCCACCTCGGAGGGTTCGGAGGCTCCCACGACGGTCTGCTGCGGGTAAGTGGTGAGGATGGGCCCCGGGAAGGTGACGACCACGGGTGGGGGGTAGATGATCACCCGGGAGTCCCCGCAGGTCACCACGCAGGGCTCGTTGCTGCTGGTGGCCAGGGGCTGGGGGCACTTGGCCTCGCAGGGGGCGGCGCACGCCAGCTGGTTGGAGGCCATGGCCTGGCCGGGGCCTGCGGGTTATTTGTGGAATTAGGAGAAAAATTAAACCTCATGCGCTTGGTTGTGAACTCTTAGAAGAGTTGTTAAGCTCTAAGAGATCTTTAGGTAGCTCAGCTGCTCTGTTTACCCAATTATTGCTCTTTTCCTGGTATCTCCCACTTTCTCCTTAGCCTGCATCTGTCTGTCCTTTCTAATTTGCTGCTTTAAGCTTGTGGGGTTTGTTTTACTTCCCTTTAAGCTTGTTTTTTTTTTAACTTCTCCTCCTCCCCTTTCTTTGGGTGCTGCCTCCAACCAGGCATCTGCCCTAAAACCTCCCAGTCCTTTGGAATAATTCCAGGGGACAAGTTTGGACTTGTCCCCATGGGAGCTTCTCCTCCTCCCACACGCAGCTTCTCAGGGCAGGCTGTTTTTTGACAAAAAAAAGCTGTATTGTGAATAGATTTGAGTGTTGTTAAATTAACAGATCGCTCATTATTTTCCTTGCATGTTCCTGTTACTTTCCGGCATTAAAATATTCCACTGAAAATGAAAAGGGCAATAATAAAGCATAAATACTACATGAAAAATATTGGTTTAATAAGTAAGGCACAGAGAAAAATATTTATATTGTGGTGATATCGTTAAGCCAAATAAAAATTGCAGCTTCATCTAAGGTACGTGCATTTAATAGCGTTAATTTCTTCCTTCTGATTAAATTTTCATATGAAAGCTTGTTCATATTGCATGATTTTTTTAAGCTTGCCAATCTAAGATGTGTTGTAGTGATGAATAAAGCAAAAATATTGTTTTATTCTCAGTTAAGTTCTGTGTTTTGCGGTATATTAGAGCTGCTGTTGTCGGGAACACTTGGAAAATAAGGACTAAGGGGATGTGGCAGCTTTGCTGTGCTCCTTATGGAAAGTAAATGGAAAATTCAGAATGTTTCTAAGGCAGGTTGTGGGTAATTTGGAGCTAATCTCTGAAATTAGTAAGTATTATCTATGGAGAAGCAGTATAGAGGATCCTAAAGTATGTAGCCAGCAACACTTTCTAATAAATCAACTTATATTGCCAAATATAAAGTGAAAACCCCCTGAAATCTACTTTCCTCAACTTGGGAAGCTCAGTGCTATTTTGCACCAGGTGCTGGCACAGGGGACTGGGGAGAACAATGAGCTCTTTGATCTATTTATCTCAATTATATTCAGAGTAAAGCAAAAATACCCTCAAGTATATCATTCTAGAGAAGAAAAAAAAGGTTAAAATCCATGTTTAGCCTTCCCACCCCCCCTTAGGTTAGAACACAGCTTCGACCTAAAAAAAGCTTCATTTAATCTCTGCAAAAACACATTAAAACACTAGCAAAGTCTTAATAGAAATAAAATCTTACTACCACAGTTACATTAATAGCATCTAATCATCACTTGTAGCTGCTTGAAACTCCAGTGAAATGAGCTGAGAGTGGACAGAACATGAGCAATAATTCTGCATCTCTGTGGCTGCAGAGAATTCACTTCAAACCAGGATTTTGCTTTAATAGTTAGCTATTAAATTCCCCCCTCCCCAAGCCCCTAATCATGCCATATAAGCAAAAACAAAGATAACATCTATTTTCAAAGTTCTTCTAAATTTTTTTTGGAATGAAGAGATTGAAATCCCCAAATTCTCCCATAAAACCAGCCCAAAGCAGACGGGAAAAACCCTCGCTTTTATTTTTCCATCCTTCCTCCAGCATAGAAAACACCCACAGAAAAATGCTTTGAGGGAATATTCCCACAGGATTTAGTCCCGAATTTAACAAAAAATTCACTCTAAAGCAAAATTAAACTCGATTTTTTTTATAGTTGTCAAATCAAACTTACTCAGAGCACCGGAGAGAACAAGTCAAGGGACGTAGTTGGAGAAGATTTGGGTGGTGAGAGTATTTATACCCTTCCTTGGCTTGCCTGGAGGAGCTGAGACACCCTTTGTGTAAAGCACCTTAATTACTTATGAAGCAAACTTTGTTGCATGTTCTGCTCCTGTAGTTGCAGTAATTGTTTTGCTCACTGTTTATGATTATCTAGAGCTGGCTTAAGTAATAAGACAAAACCCAGACGGTTCCTTGCAAGTTCTTTTCATCTTGAAGTTTCCTGGTTTTTGCTCTGCTGGTTTCATTAAGAATTAAAAATACATGAAGAATTAATGAGCTTCTTGGTGGCTTATCTCTGTTAAAAAAAATTACTATGTGGAGAGGCTTGGAGATGTCAGTGGCTCAGTGTGTCAGCACATGCAGGATTTATTTTTCCTTATTTATTATTACAATTTAGCATCTAGTGTTTGTCTCTGTGCCTAGATAAACCTTGAGAAAAACAGGTCTTGTTTTCCTCCTGATATCATGTTAATGAGGCTTAGAATTCTGTTTTTAAGCCTATTCTGCTCTTTAAAGTTGGTGCACAAAACTACCAGAGTTATCTTTTTTTAAATAAGCAATGAAGCCGCCTCCAATTATGGAGCTTGAAATGAGGAGTTGATTAAATAAATGCTTTACATATTTCATTCTGCATGAGGTCGGAGCAGTCTGAATCCACGGGGATATTATTACTATTAACATAAAAGAATTTCCATGTGTGACATGCTAAGAGATGTTCTTTGAAATCTCGTTTCCTGATGTCTCCAGAATATTCCTGATAAGCTCCACAGCCCAGGGGATCTTTGGGGGTGCCTCGTAAAATAAGAATAATGAATGTCCTCAGTGCCTCATGTCATAAGTGCCCCAGAGGTGGTGGTTTTAATTTATTTAAATGTGCTCAGCATTTTGGTTTTTATGCATGAAGCTTCTCTCCAGGGGGAAAAGTGAGTGTGGTGAGGTGGTTTCTGGGAAAATGGGTGTCCTGTGACAAAATGATGGAATCAGAGAATGGTTTGGGTTGGAAGGGACCTCAAAGATCATCCAGTTCCAACCCCCCTACCCTGGCAGGGACGCCTCCCACTAGACCAGGTTGCTCAAGGCCCCATCCAACTTGGCCTTGAACACCTCCAGGGATGGAGCTTCCACAACCCCCCTGGGCAGCCTGTTTCAGTGTTCCTGTCCAGTCCTCCTGGACAAGGTCCTCCTGGACAAGGTCCTCCTGGTGGCCTCTGCCACTGGAGGGAGCCTCTGTGTCCATGGGAGCCTCCCAGTGCTCACCACCCCTGCGCATGGGGCAGAATTAGGTCCATCAGTGGTGGCTGGGGTAGGGCTCAGCCTGTTGGCTTGTGCCATGGCAGAGGTGGCCTCAAGCTGTCATGATTTGGTCCTGACAAGGGTAGGATGAATGTTGTACATGCCAGAGGAGCTCATAATTCAGCTGAAAAGATAATCTAGATTTTTTTTTCTTCTTCTCCTTAAGTTTTCAATGTCTCTTGGTTCTAACTCTTTGGTAACTTGTAGCTGGAAGATCTCCCCCTCCAAAGATGCACCCCAAAATTGCTATTTCAAAAAATGGGTATTAAAACAAGTATAAAATCCATCCCTACTGAAAAATTCTAGCTAAGTTCTCTGGATTCTCCTCCCAGCCAATCTTGGTGGCATTTTGGAGATCCCTGATGGATCCAGGAACTGAATCCCAGCTGCCATATTAAGATGCAGTCCCTTACCTACAAATGTAATTAACTCTTTTCAAATTCTCCCATAGTATAGCAAGACTATGGGGAATTTTCTTTGTTTCCCCATAGTTTTTGTGTTGTGCTTTAGAGTGGCTGACAAAGGTAATAAAGGCAATAAAGGGTGGGGAGTGATGCAGGCTGCACACACCACAATATAGACTGTTAATATTGTCAGCACCTATTAATTGTTTTTGAAAAATTAAATCCTTGTGTGAGGCAGGGAGAGCAGCAATAATGGCTCTGGCCTGGCTGGGAGGTGGTTTATGTAGTCAAACCAGTTCAGCTTCAGAAGAGAGGAGCTTTGTTTGTAGAGCTGAGTCAGGAGCACTTGCTAATGAAGGAATTAATCAAAGGAGAAGGCTTGGGGATGGCTGCTCTGCTGAGGCAGCCTTCATCCTCCTCACTTCAAAGCAGCTCTCCTTGCTTAGGTCATCTGGGCACAGATGATATCAGCAGAATTCTGCCTACTAGGCAAATGAGAACTGAGCTGTAGGCACAGATCAGCAGCAAGGGTTAATTGTTAATATTCCTGTAGAGTCCCACTGGTTTTGACACTAGCAGAAACTCTCATTTTGTACAAGCAAGTGAAAGTTGAATAATTCAAAATCTGAGGTTGTGAATCAAAACCTAGAGGTGGGGAGATTGAGATGAGACGTTAGGAAGAAGTTCTTGCCCAGGAGGGAAGAGGTTGCCCAGAGAGGTGGGGGAAGCCCCATCCCTGGACATTTGGAAGGCCAGGCTGGCTGGGGCTGTGAGCAACTGATGTAGTGGGAGGTGTCCCTGCCGTGGCAGGGGGGTTGGAACTGGATGATTTTTGAGGTCCCTTCCAACCCAAACCATTCTATGATTCTATGAATCAGCCTAATTAGGGCAGTGCCAGAAATGACCTTCTTGAGTCTCCTTTAAGGTGATGCTATTGCCCAACACTGGGTGGCACCTGCAGCTATTATCCTAATCCAGCTATTTGCATTGGCAATGTCTTAATAAGAGTTTGTGGAGCATTTTTGGTCCTCAGAACATTCCCATGGTGCTTAATTATGCAGGGTGTTTCCAGAAACACCTCATAAAGCCTCATTTAAGGCAGAAGAAGCATGATTTAGCAAAACTACAGCTACAGGAAAAAAAAACAACCCATGGGCTGGGTATGTGATGGGGAAGGGTGGTCTTCTCCAAGGGAGAGCAAAGCATCTTCTGAAGGTCTTTTGCTAACACTTGGTGGGTAAAAAGGGGAAATCTTGTACGGTGGCCTCATGATGTGTGTAGTTGCTGGTTGGCTTCTTGCTTTCCAGCCTTGTCAGGACCTCCACAGGTGTGGTGGGCTGGGGTTCACTGGCTCTTTGTCTTTGCACCACCTTTCTAGGGCTGAGTAGACCAGTGAAAAACCCCTAAATGCAGCAGGAGAACCCAGGAGTTGTACTTTTTGTTCACTTCTAACTAGAATTAAACTAGATTTTGAATTCTGAAAAGTGACAAAGAATGACAAGAAGTTATCAGTTGGCATGATGAGCTTAGAGGAAGTAAATGTTAAAGGAGCACAGAAGGAGAGGGAATGAAATGGGGCAGAAGAATCACATCACGGAATAGTAGGGGTTGGAAGGGACCTCTGAAGATCATCTAGATCAGCCTTGTTCTTAGAGCAGGATCACCTAGAGGAGATCACCCAGGAACACATCCAGATGGGGTTTGAAGGACATCTCCACCACTGTGCTGAGCAGAACTGTGCTGGACTGTGTTGTAGTCCAAGAAAATGAAAAGCTGGCTTGTTCACACAGCAGGAAAGCAAATGAAATGATTTAAATGCTGTAAAATCTGTTTGGAGTGTACCTGTGCTGCCTGCTCTCCATGATCCCAGCTTGTGGGGTTTTCATTAACCCTGTTTCTTGGGGTGTGAGTGAAAACCAGAGTCATGCAGAGAGGTTCACAAGATGCTGAGTTAAGGCTAAGATTTGGTCTCCACAGCTCCCTCTGGTAGCCCCACATTGACATGACACCACCTGCCTCACTTTCCCTTCAAGTCTTGAGCTTCTCTTTCTCTCCCACTTCCCAAGCACTCACCACAACTCTTCTTTCTACAGCATTAGGTAACAAACTGTTTTCCTTCTTTCACGTGTCAGAATTGTCATCTCTCTTCAACATGCCTGTAATGATGGGTGCTGAAGATGCTGGTTGGCTTCCTAGAGATGGATAAGGAGCAGACCTGACTGGGTTGTAACTGTGGACATCAGCTTTATATTGCCTGGAATGACACAATCCAAACGAAGGCCACATTGCATTGGTTATGAAATAGCAGCATGAGGGACAGTCCTTGAGCAGGATCATATCTAGGATCAGCAGTGGGACCTGTCAAAGGGTGGAGAAGGAGCTGTTGTCACCATTTATAGATCAGGAATGGAGGTAGTAAAAGGCTGAACTGTCATTCCAGGTGAGCACAAGTTAGGAGAAGATGGAGCCGGGCTGTTTGTGGGTGTGTATGGCAGGGGACTGAAAGGTGGTGGATGTGAACTGGAAAAAGAGAGGTTCAGACTGACATGAGAAGGGAAAAAAGAAAAAAAATTGCCCGTGAAGGGGATCCTCAGCATCATGGTCTGAATTCCTAGAATCATAGGATTGTTTTGGTTGGAAAAGACCTTCAAGCTCCTGGAGTCCCCCTGTTCCCCATCCCTGCCAGGGCACCACTGACCCCTGGCCCTCAGCACCACATCTCCAGCCTTGGAAACCCCTCCAGGGATGGGGACTCCACCACTGCCCTGGGCAGCCTGGGCCAGCCCTTCACAACCCTTGTGGGGAAAAAATTGTTCCTTGGGTCCAACCTCAACCTCCCCTGGTGCAACTCGAGGCTGGTTCCTCTTGTCCTATCAGAGTTGATCAAAAGGTTGGATGAGACACCGAAGAAAACGTTAGAAGTGCAGAATTAGATGCTCAGCTGGTGCAGGTTGGCTTGAAGGTCTCTGTGGTTTTCAGTGTTGTCATCTGAAGTGCAGGATGCAGATCTGAAGC
>VYZX01028432.1:0-16415 GCA_013401335.1 Brachypteracias leptosomus | reverse complement strand
AGAGTTGCTTTTAACTCAGCGCTCCGGTAATTTACCACGTTGATGTTTGTGTGCACACCCTTTGCAGACAGTGTGTTCATCCCCAGCAACCCACACAGAACCTGGATCCTGTTGTTTTAAATAAATTGTACTATTTGCATACCCAGCTGCACCATTTCTCACTGGGCTCCATGTGAGTCCATAGATAGTGGCTGGGGGGGAGTACAACACACTACGGGGGGAATCCAAGACACCAGACTCATCACGTCCAATTGGGCATTAATCAGGATTTAAACCCAGCCACCCCCAGCCCCTCTGAGAGCTGAGGATAAGCTGGAAAGCAAAGGGGGTTTATCTCCTGCCAAATTACTGCTCTTAACACAACACTGTTACCCATGATATCAGAGAATGTTTGAGGCTGGAAGGGACCTCCAGAGCTCATCTGGTCCAACCTCCCTACGCCAGCAGGGACATCTCTACCTAGGGCAGGCTGCTCAGAGCCCCACCAGATGGGAGGAGAAGAGGAGGGAAACTTTATCTGCTGGTTTTGAGGCTGGGCAAAGCCCAGGCAGCTCATGCCAAGCCACCACAGCTCTGCAGTTGGGTGTCCCAAGATGTGTTGCATGAGGATAACGGTGAAGATTTCGACAGCCCCCAGGAGGCCACCTCAACCTCCCCCATTGCCACAGGGAAGACAAGATGCAACCCCACCGTGCCCATGAAGATGAGTCACTTTCCGATTGGCCAAGGGGAGATGTGGCCATGGAATAAGCACGTCTCACCCACCGGCAGTGGCATAAAATCAGGGTGTTTGGGGCAAAGTGACATTCCCTGACCCCAAGGCCATCTGGACACAAGTGGTTCCTCACGTGCTTGTTGCTTCCCGAAGACCAAGACCATCAGGTAAGTATCTATGAGGTCTTTTTCAGGTTGGCCACCCCTTCAGCCCCATAGTGAGACCATCTAAATGGCAAACTGTGGGGTATATCTGTTCACATAATGATGTCACCTGAGCTTTCTAGGGAAAAAAAGTCGATTGAAAATAGGAATCCCTTCCCATTGGAGCTTAGAACCTGCTGAAGCTGGATCCAGAGTTTCCACAGCACAGGAGAGATTGGAAAGTTTCTGAAGAGGGACACCAGGAGCTTGTATTCTGGGGAGATGAGGACTCTGTGACTTGGAGAACCCTCTTTACACGCAGCAGTACAGAGAATTTCCATTCTTTCTGTCTTCAGGTCACTTTAAAGGTCATATTTTCCTGGTCTCTTTGGCCACTGGGACACTTCTCTCTCATTTTTTCCTAACTGAGGAGCTGCTGCACAGAACCCTGCAAACAACCTCCCCTGCAATGGTTCCAGGGATGGGGCAGCCACCACCTCTCTGGGCAACCTGGCACAGGCTCTCACCACCCTCAGCACCAACAATTTCTTCCTTCTCTCCAGTCTAAATCTCCCTCTTTGAGTTTCAAACCATCCCCCCTTGTCCTGTCCCAAAAATCCCTGTTAAATAGATTACTCCCATCTTTCTTATAGTCTATGCTTGGGAGAAAGCATAAAGAAGATAACTGAAAAATATATATTTAGATACTGTTTTGCCTGAAACTTCCTGAACTATTCCCAGGTTATTCATGGAGTCACACAGCAGCCACTGTTCCTCTGAGATGGCTACAGGCAACCCCATCTTCTTTTGTACAGGGTAACACTTCTGCAGCTTGGTGTACCACAGTGTCCAGGCTTCCACCCCAGCTGGGCTTCCCCATGTCCTTGTTGCCTTGGGGTGTCCCCTCTGCAGCCTCTTGAAGACCTTGGGCATCAGCCATGAAGATCCTGTACCTCCTCTTCCCCTTCTTCCTCTTGTTGGTCCAGGGGTCTGCAGGTGAGATCATAGAATCATAGAATTGTCAGGGTTGGAAGGGACCTTCAAGATCATCTCGTTCCAACCCCCCCCTGCCATGGGTGGGGGTGAGGTGTGAACCCCCATCAATGGGGTTGCCATGTTCTGGGAATTGACCATATATTTTAGAGGTGCTCAAAGGATGGGATGGTTTTGTGGCTTTGCTCCAGCATGAAAAGTCATGCAATGGGATAGTCCAAAGGATGTTCTCGTGATGCCCCTTCCTCTGAGACTAGAGGGGATGATATGGAGGGAACTATCCAGGAACAGGAGCTTGGCTCCTTCTGGGGCTTAGGAAGGGATTGAGATCTGGGCTCCATCCTGGGGTTTTGGTGGGTGTCTCTGGTTCAGCTCCCATTGCAACCTCTGAAGTCTCAGCCTATGCAGCCTACTCTGCTCATCCCTCAAAAATGGATAATTTCTTCCTTCTCTCCGGTCTAAATCTCCCTCTGTTAGTTTCAAACCATCACCCCTTGTCCTGTCCCAACAGGCCCTGCCCAAAAGTCTCCCCATCTTTCTTCTAAGCCACCTTTAAGCTCTGAAAGGCCACCAGAAGGTCTCCCTGGAGCCTTCTCTTCTCCAGGCTGACCAAGCCCAACTCTCCCAGCCTGGCCTCCCAGCAGAGGCTTCCAGCCCTCCCACCATTGCTGGGGCCTCCTCTGGCTCCACCAGCTCCATGTCTTTTTAATGCTAGTCACAGACACTTAGCACCTTTGGAAGACCCCTACATATGTGGATTCTGAGCTACCCCAGGCTGGATGATCTATCCAAGGTTTCATGGAAGATCTGCTGCTCCTGCAGGGACAGCAGGAGGACAGAAAATGTCCCTTTGTCTCACAACCAGGGATACCTGTGCCCCAGGGCTTTAGCTGATAGTCCTTCTAGGGAATTAACTTGTTATTGATGATCATTTGAACACCTGGCCCACAAATTGGGTTGAAATCCTGGTGGAGCTCCAGCCCTGGCACAGGATATTCTCCCAGATGATCTGATCTATTGTTTCTCTGGACAGGTGCATCCCTAGACCCAGGGAATGAAGATCAGTGTAAGCAAGAAGGGGGATTCTGTAGTTTCCTGACCTGCTATCACCCTCATCACATCTTTGGAAGGTGTTCAACGTTTATGGTTTGCTGCAAAAGGTAAGTTCTGAAGTCAACCATTGAGGAATTAACCCTCTGCTTGCTTGGCCAAACTAGACCTGCTGTCCTCTTGACATCCACGTTGCTGGGCAACACCCTCCTGCACTTGTGTTGGGAGGCAGAGGCCATGGAAGGTCCTCAGCTCAAGAAGGACACAGAACTGCTGGAGAGAGTCCAGCCCAGAGCCACAGAGATGCTGAAGGGAGTGGAACACCTCCCTTCGTAGGAAAGGCTGAGGGAGCTGGGGCTCTTTAGCTTGGAGAAGAGGAGACTGAGGGGGGACCTCATGAATGGTTATAAATCTGTCAAGGGAGAGTGTCAGGAGGATGGAGCCAGGCTCTGCTCAGGGACATCCAGTGATAGGACAAGGGGCAACGGGTGTGAGCTGGACTAGAGGAGGTTCCACATCAATAGGAGAAGAAACTTCTTCATGGTGAGGGTGCCAGAGCCTGTCCCAGGCTGCCCAGGGAGGTTGTGGAGTCTCCTTCTCTGGAGATGTTTAAAGCCCCCCTGGACGTGTTCCTGTGTGACCTGCTCTGGGTGATCCTGCTCCATGGGGGGGGTTGGACTAGATGATCTTTGGAGGTCCCTTCCAACCCCTAACATTCCGTGATTCCATGAAGGAGGGTTAAAGTCCTCTAGTAAAGCTCTGGAACCTGCCCTTCGTAGGGCTGAAGAAGCCCAAATCCAGCTGGCATCTTCCCAGCATCCCTCAGCCCCATGAGACCACACCGGGGGCTTTCATGAAGACTTTCCAATGCTGATGGAAAGTGAATTTTGGTCTTTGTGTAGTGTAGGGCACGGGATCATCTCCTTGAGGTTTCTGAAGAGCCTGGTGGTCAAAGCTGCAGCTCCTAAGGCAGTCATCTGCAATAAGGGCTGGGGTTTATCTGAGGAGGGGTTGTCCTGTAATTCCCTACATGTCCTTATAACAGGAGAGCTGGCAGAGAGACTGGAGGAAGGCAAAGAAATAAATACTGGTGACCACATATTGTGCTTTGTTCATGCAGGAAATGGTGATGAATCCCTGAAGTCTCCTGGCAGAAGGTCCCCCTTGCTTGTGTCTGCTGGCACCATGTCCTGCTGTCCTCTGCCCTCCCTGCCTCTGCCATGCCCAGGTGCTGTGCCAGCAGCAGGGGAAGCTCTGCTGCTGCTGAGTGCCCGGGTGCTGCTGGCTGGACACATGCCCTGGTGGGGCTGGTGGTGTTGGGGCAGGGGCTGATGTCCCCGTGTGAATAAAGACATGTAGTTTCACACAAGCACAGACTGGTTGAGGGTGGAAGGGGACTCTGGAGTCATCTGGCCCAACCCCCCTGCTCAAGTTGGTCACCTAAAGCTGGTTGCTGAGGACTGTGTCCAGGTGGCTTTTGAATATCTCCAAGGATGGAGACTCCACAGTCTCCACCCCACAGGGGGGATCAGCCTTAATGCTGATAAGGGGAAGGGAGGTCCCTCCTTGTTGTGTGGTGGGATGGGACATAGAGGAGCACAGCTCCCTGCAGGGCCTCCAACAGAGGGGACTACAGTGTGCTGGAGCAAGATGAGGAGGGTCCAAGGGTCTCCAGGATGAGTAATGTCCACCCAAGGGATACACTGCCCAGCACAGGCCTCCATAAGCATCTGCTGCTACTTGTGGCTACCAGGGACAAGGACCAGGACAGGGTGACATTTGATCACTCACATCAAGCAATGTCCTGTATACTGAGGCCAGAACTTTTGGCAGGAAGGTTGGAACTAGATGATCTTGAAGGTCCCTTCCAACCCTGACGATTCTATGATTCTATGAAAGATCAAGGCTTGAAAAGCATCAACAAGAAATTTCAGCTTCTGTAATTGTAGAGAAACCTCAATGGTTGGTGGTTTGCTCCCCACTAACTCCTGCGTGTTGGGAAATAATGATGGCTCCTGCCCTTCCCTTCCACGGTGCTCACTTCAGACACTCCAAGGAGAGCCACTTGAGGGATTATTAAGCACTTGGACAAGTTCAGGCAGAACTTCAGGAGGTACAGAGAGGGGCTGAGACAAGAAGAACTATTTCAGTACCAAATATGATGTGATCTGTGAAGTACATGCACCATACTGCTTAGGAAGAAGTTGTTGCCCATGAGGGTGGGGAGACACTGGCCCAGGTTGGCCAGAGAGGTGCTGGAAGCCCCATCCCTGGACATTTTGAAGGCCAGTGTGGCTGGGGCTGTGAGCAACATGATGTAGTGGGAGGTGTCCCTGGGCATGGCAGGGGGGTTGGAACTGGATGATCTTTGAGGTCCCTTCCAACCCAAACCATTCTATGATTCTATGATACTTTCCACAACATACACCCCGTGCAACACATTTGGAGGGATGAAATTTCTTTGACTCCCATCCCAGTCAAAGAAGAAATTCTTTACACCGAGGGTGGTGAAATACTGGCCCAGGTTGCCCAGAGAGGTGGTAGAAGCCCCATCCCTGGAAACACTCAAAGTCAGATTGGAGAGGGCTCTGAGCAACCTGCTCTAGTTGAAGCTGTTCCTGCTCAGTGCAGGGGGGTTGGACCTATAAAGGTCCCTTCCAACCCAACCCATTCTATGATTCTATGCTATAAATGCTGCAGTTTCAGCAGGCAAACAAAATCCCCTCTGAACATTTCAGAAATGTGTGTAACCCAACGGAGAAGTGAAGGGGGGGGCGTGGGAGACAAAGTAGTGAAGAGAGACCAGCACAAGTTGTTCTGCATTTATTATATTTTATGCATCTTCTCAGAGGGACAGGTGGAAAAAAACCCCAAAAGCTTATATCCATTGCTGTGAAATTACAGGACAAACAACTTCTGGAGAGAAAAGAACTTTCCAGTATCTGAAGAGGATCTACAAGAAGGTTTTGGGAAAATAAAGGCCTGCAGTGATAGGACAAGGGGTGATGGGTTCAAACTGGAAGAAAATAGATGTAGGTTGGAAATTAGAAGGAAATTCTTCACTCTGAGGGTGGTGAGACACTGGCACAGGTTGCCCAGGGAGGTTGTGGATGCTCCATCCCTGGAAGTGTTCAAGACCAGGTTGGATGGGGCTTGGAGCAACCTGGTCTAGTGGGAGGTGTCCCTGCCCATGGTAGGGGGTTGGAACCAGATGATCTTTGAGATCCCTTCCAACCAAAACCATTCTATGATTCTATGAAATTGTTGCACTATCGACCATTTACTACATCTTTCCTGGGATGCTCTTGGGCATCTTCCAGAAGCCAGAACTTTGAGTCTCACGTGCTGATGCTTTAATGGATGGTGGGTGTTTGGGTTTTTAGCTATTTCTATTTCTCTTTCCCTCTTATAAGTTCTGTGCAAAGTAAAAAAAACTGGGTTTTGGCTTCTGAACACAATCCCACAAAGGGAAGCTGATTTCTTCCAGTCTGTCTCCTGGTGTTGGAGGGTAAGGTCTTCAGCCCATGTCTGTCACCCTGGACAACTGTTGTCCTGGTTCCACCTGGGATAGAGCTATTTTTTCCTTCTAAGTAGCTAGAATAGTGCTGTGGTTTGGAATCAGTATGAGAAGAAGACTGATAATCACACACATACAGAACCACAGAACGTGAGGGATTGGAAAGGACCTTGAAAGATCATCTAGTCCAACCCCCCATAATATACAGATGTTTTTAGTTGTTGCTGGGAAATCAAGGACTTTCCAACTCCCCATGTCTTGGTAGTGTGCAGGAACACAAGAGCTGGAAGAGGATGGGTCAGAGTGATGGGTCCAAATTGGCCAGGGGAGTTTTCCATATCATAAACCATCATGCTCAGTATAGAGGTGGGGGTTGAATGGGGCTTTCTCTGGAATTGCATTTTCAGGATTTTCTCTTCTGAGATCACCAGCCAGGAGTCGACTTGGCCTTAGTCAGTGGATGGTGAGCAACTGCACTGAGCATCACTCATTTGTGTGTGTATATATATATATATATATATATATATAAAAAATTATCATTATTATTATCATCATCATAATTATAATTATTGTTATTATTGTCATTATTGTTATTATTGTTATTATTTTAATTTATATCATTTCAATTATTAAAATGTTCTTATCTAACCCCAAGAATTTTACTCTTTTTTTTTTTTCCCCTCCCCCAATTCTCCTCCCCATCCCACTGGGAGGTGTTGGGGGAGTGCTTAGATGTCAGCTGAGGTTAAACCATGATTTCTGTCTCAGAAAAGCTCAAATGAAGATGCAAATGGTTGCCCTGCAGGTCCTGTGTATTAAAACCTGGGTAAGATCATCACACTGAGCCATGCAAGAGACACCCACGGTAGAGATGGGAATGCTGAACAACAACAATTTATTGGAAAGGGGAAAGCAATGCAGAATCCATCTCAATTTACTCTACATCGTCAAAGCTTTTGGCATTACACATAAAAGGTGTGTGAGGCTTCATAGCTCAATCTGGTGGTTTGACAGGAAGGGGATTCAAAACAAATTCCTAGGTTTAGAAGAAACTTTCATTGCTCTGGAATGGGCTGTCCATGAAATCTTTGGACACGCCATGGCCTGCAGAAAAGGAAAAAAGGGGTTAAGGACCCAGGCAAAACAGATTTCTCTGCTCACAATGAAGATCAGAAGGTTTGGAGAACATCAAACTCACGGTTTGCAGCAGGAGCGGAACCCGAAGCAACTTCCAACTTTCACCAGATGAAAGGGACAGTTGCCAAAGTGACAGGACCCACCTCTGCAGAAAAGCAGGTCCCGCCTGGGTGAGGACAAACCTGCAACAATATAAAAATCATTTCCTAGAATCATAGAATGGTTCAGGCTGGAAGGGACCTCCAGAGCTCATCTGGTCCAACCTCCCTACACAAGCAGGGACATCTCTACCTAGGGCAGGTTGCTCAGAGCCCCATTTCCTTCCTGCTCAGAAAATGCAGCTGTAATACCAGCAGAATTTCCCATTCCTTGAGCTGCCTTCACCACCATCTTGCCTTAAGGACTGTTGCCCAGCTTTGGTTGTGTTGGAAGGCCATGTGAGAAGCAAGATTGGACCTTGCAGAGGTGGGATCTTTAGCTCACAGTGTAGCTAAATCACCTTAAAGTCCAGGTGGAGAATGATACAGACCTTCTGACTCTTTCAACTTTATGGTTACTTGTCCAGAGGTCTTAATACTGACTCCTATCTGAAAATGGTTGGCCAACCAGATCTTCATAGTCACTATTGAGTGTGGTGTTACCCAAAGATCATGACTACCTCAGACACCATCTCAGGTGTCTGTGCATTTAACATGATCATTTTAGGAAGACACCTGAAGTAGAAAATCACTTTTCTTCAGAAATCATCATTTCTCCACCTGTGAAAGACTTTTCACAGAGGAGCACAGGCAAAGAGCTGTTTAATCATCTGCTTGGCTTCCTTCCAGCAATTATCGGAACCAGTAGTGGTTAAAATTGGAACCAGTAGTGGTTAAAATATGATGGGAAGTTCATGTCAGCTGCCCCAAAATTCCCCTCCTAGCTTCTCTTCTCTGTCTCACCTGGAGAAACCTGGAGTGCCAAGAGGAAGAGAGAAAACAGCAGGTAAAGGATCTTCATGACTGTGGATTTGCTGGGTCACTGTAGGGAAGAGGACCAAGAAAGATGGATGACAGAGAACTCCTGGGATCTGCCTCTTCTGAACCATACAAATACTGTGTTAAACAAGTATTTATCTTGCTTTTTTCTTTCCAAAGCAACCAGTAAGACCCATGTGACATCGTGACTACTGTGTGAGTATTTCTGGGAAAATTAAGTATATATGGGGTTTCAAACAGTTCCTAGCTAAAATGCAATCATGACTTTAATTTTACTTAAATGTTGTATCTAATAAGTAAATAACACTAAGCAAAATGAGGTGATTATAGAGCCAAACCTACAAACTATAAGGGAAAAAAAAAATCATTTTGCAATGTTAAAATTTAGCAAGAAATAGCAGCTATAGTCAACGTGCTCAAAATCCTATTTCTGCAAACAGGATAGTAGATGGTGACCCAAACCATCTACACAAATTTACACAAATCCCAAGTTTACACAAATTAAATTAAATTACAAGTTTACACAAATATAAAGTTTACATAAATTAAATTAAATTACAAGTTTGCACAAATTTAAGGTTTACACAAATGAAATAATTAAATTACAAGTTTACACAAATTCCAAGTTTACACAAATTAAATTAAATTACAAGTTTGCACAAATTTCTATAAATATGGAAATATCAGGA
Organism: Brachypteracias leptosomus; assembly: GCA_013401335.1. Lineage (NCBI taxonomy): Eukaryota > Metazoa > Chordata > Aves > Coraciiformes > Brachypteraciidae > Brachypteracias > Brachypteracias leptosomus. The sequence continues at coordinate 7,194 of VYZX01028432.1, read as the reverse complement.
GAAACGGGCAGGCAAAGGTAACAATTCTGGAAATGAAATGAAATTCTTAACACAGAGACACAGATAAAAAATATACACTGGTTTCCATTGATTTCCACCACCAATTTCTCTGAACCCCAAACCTCTCTATAGCAACCTGACCCAGCCAGATTTTTCCCTGGGAGTTAGTAAGAAGATCTTTTTTTTAGAAATATTTGAGATATTGGAACATATTTGAGCTACTTATTCAAACTATGCAATTTCTGGGAAGCTTAGATTGACCTTTTTTAGTATTCTACAAATTTAGGTCAATAATAGAGAGGTTTGTGTCTCTGTTTTGGGGTGGGTTTGGGGTTTTTTGAGGAAAGACAACATCAAACATTGAAAGAAAGATTGAAAACAACTGAGAAGTTACCAAGTATGAGGTGAGGTCAGAAGTCAAACAAGTCCAGCTCGTGGTCCCTTCCCTGTAGAGACCTTTGGATGTGGGGTTGAGAACCTCTTTTTAAGGTGTTTCCTAAGGGGAGTGACCATCACCCCTTCTCAGCAAGCACGGGCTGAGCCAACCAAAAATGTCCCCGTTTTTTTGGGGTGACTTCTACTCCAACCAGAATCAAGCTGCTTTTCAGCAGGGTTTGTCCTCTGGACCTAGGGAAGCTTTTCTCCTGAAAAGTCCCAGGTTCTTCGTGCAACACCTCTTGTGACACTGGTTTGTGTAAGATACGTTAAGCCGCCGTGTATGTGTCAAACTTCTTGGGACATACGTTGAGCTGCCCCTGCTTAGGAGCAACAAAATCCGTTGNCCCTGACAATTCTATGATTCCGTGAGGGATTTTCATGTGTGCAAAGTGGATATGAGGAAAGTGAACCAGAAGTTTTACTTTGAAGGTACTTTAAAGGTGCTCTGAGGGTACTTCAATGAGAGGCTGAGGGAACTGGAGTTTTTTAATCTGAAGGAGAGGAGGCTCAGGGGAGACCTTCTCACTCTCAACAACTCCCTGAAAGGAGATTGGAGACAGGTGGGGTTGGGGTCTTCTCCCAAGGAACAAGTGATAGGACAAGAGGAAACAGCCTCAAGTTGTGCCAGGGAAGGTTTAGGTTAGATATTAGGAAAAATTTCTTCCCCCAAAGGGTTGGGAAGCCCTGGAAGGGGTTGCCCAGCACAGTGGTGGAATCCCCATCCCTGGAGGGATTTCAAAGCCATGGAGATGTGGTGCTGAGGGACATGGGTTAGTGGTGGACTTGGCAGTGCTGGGTTAATGGTTGGACTTGATGATCTTAAAGGTCTTTTCCAACCTAAAAGATTCTGATTCTATGAACCAATAAGGCACCATAGAGTGTTCAAAACACCTCTCTCTTTTGGAAACCTGGAGAGTTTGGACTGCAGGATCAGCCATTTGAGGAGAGGATGAAGGAACCATCTTTGTTCAGCTCAGAGAAGATATAATTAAGGGTCATCTAATTGCCCTTCATAGTTACCTGATGGTAGCTACAGTAAAGATGGAGCCACACTCTCTTCAGAGGAGCACAATAGAAGGATGGAAGACAACAGACACAATCTAAATGAGAGAAATTCCAATTAGATATAAAGCAAAGAACCCTCTCACAATGAGGGTGGTCAAACACTGGAATGGAAGCTCAGAGAATTTACAGAACCTCAATCCCCATACAGATATTCAAAGGCAACTGGAAAAAGCTCTAAGCAACCTGGGTTGTCCTTGAGTCTGGTGGGATGGATGGACCAGATGGTCTCCAAACACACACTCCAACTTACATTGTTTTTTGCTTTATTCCACAGCAAAATCCAAGTCAAACCGAAACAATAAATCAATATAATGATGATTTGAGGAGCCTCAGCACAATCTCTAAGGTTTCGTGACCCTGCCTTAGCTACTGATCTTCCATTGCACCAAGTCACCTGCTGACACACCCAATAACTATCCAAAGACATCAATCCTAAGTACTTTTTCACCTCATATTTCACTTTATGCCTCTTCTGCCAACAAACAAGCAAACAAGACACACAGAGATATATCTACATGTGAAAACCCAGCCTACAAATGATTGCCCTTAAAATTTTCCCTGAAAATTGAGATAGATTTTTTATTTCTATATTTTTTTTACAAATGAATGGTTTTGGCAGTAGGAAAAACTGACACTTGAATTTCTGGGGTGTCCACAACCCTTTGGGCATAGAGGAGAAAATGCCAGGAATAAAATTGCAAAAAGTTGTGGTTGCTTCAGAAGTTGCCAAGAGTTTGTGGTCAGCTTGTTACCAACTGTTGGTGTTACCCAACCTGATTCCTCAAGGAAACGAAGATGCACCGTTAATTTTTACCTCATCCAAGGTCCTGTGTGCAAGTAATGGCAAGGCTTGAACACTGAGCATTCTTGACACTGTTAATTACAAATTCCACGTGGTCACTCCCATTGTTAACATCAAAATACCTCTGTCTGGACATGGGAAAGGGAGAAGCAGAGGAGGGGTGGAGAACATTTGGTTGTCCAAAGCTCATCTTGGTGAGGAAGACCTTTATCAAGATTTTGGTTTGTAGTTCTTAGGGTGGAAAATTCTTCCATCCACCCCTGCAGCTCTTAAGAGCAGGAGCCAGTTTCATACATCAGGAAGGACCTGTCAGTGTCTTGCCCTTCTCAATCTCAATGTTTTTCCCCAGTGCCTTTTACTGGTAGACCCAAGTTACACCAGAATCACAATAACACCCAACTCCAAGTTCCTTCACTTCAACCACCTGGGTAGGAAAGTGCCTGGGATCCAGCACAGATAAGCTGGGCAGCATCTCACAGTCATTTGGCATTAGGGAAATAATAATTAGGGAAATAATAATTAGGTAATTAATCCTCTCTACCCAAACCACCATCTACTTTCTCACTATTTGCAGTGCAAAGAGTTTTCACTGAGTTTCCTTCTGCTGTATTAAAACGTTTCTTTGGTTTTCTTGTTTCATCATATCATAGAATCATAGAATTGTCAGGTTTGGAAGGCACCTTCAAGATCATCTCGTTCCAACCCCCCTGCCATGGCCAGGGACACCTCCCACTACATCAGTTGCTCACAGCCCCAGCCACACTGGCCTTCAAAATGTCCAGGCATGGGGCTTCCACCACCTCTCTGGCCAACCTGGGCCAGTGTCTCACTTTCATCAAAATTCAGAATATGAACCAGCCAGGTTTCTCTCTATCTCCACAGCAAGTCTTCACCCCAACTTCTTCAGGTTGGAGGTCACCAACAAGACCACACTCACCCATCCACTTCAGGTCCAGATCATAGCATCATAGAATCATAGGATAACAGATGGGAAGGGACATTTAAAGGTCATCTAGTCCAACCCCCCTGCAGTCAGCAGGGATGTCTCTTACTAGATAGGTTGCTCAGAGCCCCATCAAGCCTGGCCTTGGATGTCTCCAGGGATGGAGTCCTTGGTGTAAGGACCACACTGTGACTGGCAGGCCTGCAGCTAGGAAAGGAGAGATTGAGGCTGGAGATTAGAAAAAAGTTCTTTAATGTGAGGGGGATAGATGAGTGGAATGGGCTGCCCAGAGAGGGGGTGGAGGCCCCATCCCTGGAGTCCTTCCAGGTGAGGCTTGCTGGGGCTCTGAGCAGCCTGCCCTAGGTAGAGATGTCCCTGCTGGGGTAGGAAGGTTGGACTAGATGACTTCTGGAGGTGCCTTCCAGCCTCAAACATTCTATGATTCTATGAAAACCATCTCAGTTTGGTAAAGTGTTTGACTGGTCATTGTTCTGTGCACCAAGAACTTCTGAGAAGATAATCCCCAAATCACTAGGTTGCACATCCATAACTTTTGGAAATGTGTTTCCTAGTGTCCTTCTCTTTCCTTTGTTGTACCTTTTATCTGGTTTGTGTCACTGTCAAGGGTTTGATGTTACCTAAACTGTTCCTGGTTTTCCCTTTCATGAAGTCCCCTCAGAAGTGATGTTTCTCAGATGCCTCCAGGCCCCCTGAAGGGAACATCTGGAGATATCTTGGCATTTTCTACACTGTTAGACCAGAAATCATGGATTCTGACAGCTCAGTCAAAAATAAGACAATATCTTCAAAAAGCAGCCTGGAAACTACCAACTACCAGCACATGTACCTGTTGGACACAAGCATCTATCATCCCTGACAAACATACCATGGTTACTACAGGACTGCTCCAGGAATATGGCCATTGGGAAGGGGATGGGGGATGAAGTGACCTCCCTTTCCCCTGGGGATGCAGTGGAGTGCAAGGGGAGAAATGTCTATCTGCAAAAGCCACCAGCCCACCTGCGTGAGGTGTTCTACAAACCATCTTCTCCTTCTCTACAAAAACCACTCCTGAATGCCATTGTAACAGATTTTATTAAAGGAAGGGGGAAGAAATATTTTCCATGGTGTTGCCTGGTTCATATTTATGTTTTTGCAGACGTTGCTCTTTGATTCACTGCAGAGGAAGATTTGGAGAGCTTCTTGTTGCAGGAGGAACTGGTGCCACCAGCAGCGATGAGATCAGGGTGATTCAGAGGCCATTTGGTAGAAGCAGAAAGGATTTCCAAGGAGAATCCAGGGACTCTTCATCTCCTCCAGCCCCTGCATGATGAAGAAGAGAGAGTCTCAGGTTACCCACCTGTAGGTTTTCTGCAGTGACTTTCTCTTTATTTCATAGCACCAGAGCAGAAGCTGCCAGGGGATGGAAATGCCCCTTGATGATCCTTTATGCCTGAAGGTTTGGTGTTGGAGAAGTGAGGCGGGATGGTATCTGGAGCTGTGCCTCTGAGATGTTGCTCTGGTGGGAAGATAAACATATCAGTCATTGCCACACTTCTACATACCTTCTGCAGCAGGAGAGTCCATTTTGACATATCCCAATCCAGTAGTATGGTCGGCGACATATTCCTGGGACGCAACGTCCATTTTGGGCTAAACAAGGTTCAAATGGTGTGGGCTGACCTGACAGAAGAAAGAAATAGTCATTTACCATGTGGAGGGCTTAATGGAGTGGAACATCTCCCTGGTGAGGAAAGGCTGAGGGAGCTGGGGCTCTTTAGCTTGGAGGAGATGAGACTGAGGGGTGACGTCATGAATGTCTATAAATTTGTCAAGGGAGAGTGTCAGGAGGATGGAGCCAGGCTCTGCTCAGGGACATCCAGGGATAGGACAAGGGGCAACGGGTGTGAGATGGAACAGAGGAGGTTCTACATCAATAGGAGAAGAAACCTCTTCATGGTGAGGGTGCCAGAGCCTGTCCCAGGCTGCCCAGGGAGGTTGTGGAGTCTCCTTCTCTGGAGACGTTTAAAGCCCCCCCTGGACGTGTTCCTGTGCGACCTGCTCTGGGTGCTCCTGCTCCAGTGGGGGGGTTGGACTGGATGATCTTTGGAGGTCCCTTCCAATTCCTAATGTTCTGTGATTCTGTGAGGAACCCTCTCTATCTCCTCTAATTCCTCTCCTTACCCTCTTCATACCTTACCTGCAACCCCCTGGAGCATCACGAAGAGGACAACCAGGAGCTGGTAAAGGATCCTCATGGCCACGGCTTGGAGGTGAATTCTTCACCTGTAATGAGCAGCGTTCACAAGACCCAAAGACATTGAATGGAGGGTCCCCTCCTGACCAAGAGGTGAGGAACTGCTTAAAACATCCTCTGAGCAACCAAAGCCAAAGTCTTATCAAATATAATGGACAAAATACAAAGAGAAGAGTGAAAACTGCGTCCTTGGAGATATTCAGGATTTCAGCAAACAAACCTGACCTAATTAACCTCACTTTGAGCATGGATTCAGACTAGAAACTCTTGGACTCAAGGGAGTCCAACCTTAATTATCCAGCCTTAATTATCCTGGGATGCTCTGGTGGTTTGGTGCTGTTGTTTTTTAATATTGGTCTTATTGCATTGAAAAATGATATTCCAGACGGGTTAGTCTGGAGCCACCACAGACCCATGAATCACTTACCTTCAACCTACTATAATTCATAAAGTGTTCAGAGACCAAGCCGACAAGGAGTGTCTACAAAATATCATCTTGGACATCACCTGAGGTGACAACTCACTCAAAATATTGCTGGAATTCAGTAGATATGTAGCTCAAAATGCAATTTTGAACTGCTCTGCTGGCTGGATGCCTTCTTCTGTAGGAAGCTAAATGTTTCTAAACCTAATGGAGGTTTGTGGGTCTCTTGGAGGTCAGCAAACGTGGTTTCCACCTGTAAGCCCTGCCAGCAAACCAGCCATGGTTCTGTAGCACACGTACAGCCTGGACACACTCACTGGAGCAATGAGAAGGAAAGGGTTAATGACAACAGAATGCTCATTAGGCTTGAAATTAATGAAAGGCAGAGTAGGAAGGTGAAGAAATGAGGACGCCTGTCCAGAGCCAGGCAGAGTTACCAGTGGAGGAGGTGGAGGGTCACCACTGCTGTCTGTCTCTTCTCCAGCAGGTGCCCCACACCCAAAGGTGCCTCTTTATATAAAGGTTTGAGCAGCCACAGGCCAATGAAAAAAGCCTTTTCCAGCCACACTTCTACAGTCCAGAGCCTTCCAACCCTGTGGCCTAACGTGTCTTACACAAACGTGGATGGTCTCAGATGGGTTGCACAAAGACCAGGGGCCTTGAGACTGTTTCCACTGCAACCCATCTGAGACCATCCACGTTTGTGTAAGACACGTTAGGCCACAAGGTTGTGTAAAATACCTGGGAAGATGCAACAACTGCTCCTTCTGGTCCCTTGGGTCCTCATTCCACCCTTGGTATGCAGCTTTGTTGTCTCATTGGCAGCCATAGAGGGGTTGGAACTAGATGATCTTTGAGGTCCCTTCCAACCTTGACAATTCTATGATTCTATAGCATGGTCGTTGCTGTCCTTCATAACATTTTGTCCTCTGCATCTCACCTCCTGCTTGTCTTTTCTCCATGTCATTAGAAGAATAAGCATCACCTTCCAGTTTATTAATTACAAACCTGATAGTTCAGTGCATGATGAAATTATAAGGCATGAAATGAAAACATCAAGACAATATTTCAGATTAAAATTTTAATGACATTTTCACTTTGGCTGCTTCCTCTCTGGATTACTCTTGGGGTTTTTTTCCTCTTATTTCAGCATCCTTCCTCATATCAACTTTTACTCAATCTTTCTCAGGCTGCTCAGCCTCTGGCCGGATAACCAGCTCATAGACATTTCTCTGTCCTGGTTAGAGCAGACCCAGGTGTGGTCA
>VYZX01028431.1:806-11871 GCA_013401335.1 Brachypteracias leptosomus | reverse complement strand
ATTACACGGTGAAACCATGCAAAATAGTAAGATATTTACTGTGAAATGCAGGATAATTTTTCTTTTCCTGAAGTAGGTTTCATCACCATTACATCTGTTATTGAACAGTTTTATTTCTTGCTTTGCTCTCAAGAGTAAAGCCTATAACCTTATTTAAACAGCAATACAATAAAAAAGACCTAAAAAAATTGGGAAAACAAAGAATGAGCATTGGTTTACCTTCTTGGCCTTCAAAGGAGCAAGGGCAAACAGTAACTAGCAGCATGTCAAATGTTTTTTAAGCTAATATTGAAAGAGAACATCATAAGCAATGGACAACAGCTAAGTCAGGGCATGGAAATATAGTAGTGGAGGAAAGTTCTTGTCCTCACACTGTTTCATGGTCATTGAAATGGCACAACACTGACACAAAAAGCTTTTCCAGATAGTTTTGAGTGACAACAGTAATACTTTAACCTTGACTTCAGCTATGAAAAACTGGAGAAGGTACTTGAAACACCAAGGTCCCCACATAATTTGTCTCCTCTTTCCTCTGTATTCATGCATCAGGAGCTGTGATAATCCCGAAATAAAAGCCATCTCCATGCCCTGTTAATATACACAACTGGAAAGGTACTAGGCATGGTTTTGTGCAGTTTGACAGATAGGGAAGCAAAGGCAGTTAAGAAAGCAAAGGGAGAAAACACAGGGAAAGATTCTGGGGCTGAACAGTACAATTTGTACTCTCATTTAGGGAGTTACTTTGCTCACTACATCACTAGAAACTAAGACAAACTCACAGCAAAGGAGCAGGAAGAAAAAAATGTTGTGTAAATCCAGTAGACATCCCTTCCTTCCTTTTATCAGCCAGTTATCAATTAATAGCAGCTCCAAACTAGCACCTGAAAGCAAGTTTGAATTTCACTGAATCTATTGTTATATTCAGACACAAAATTATGTATTTTGTGCTAGCTATATTACTTGGCCACAAATATGCTACCAAAACCAGCACAAAATCCAAAGGCAGACTGTAATGTTTTAAAACTTCAGCTGCATCTTTCACTCATTCAACAATAACATAAACCAGCAGTAACCTCATTCAGCATATTAATCATTATCTGCCACAAATTAGAACAGAATTTTTCACTTAGCTTTTTAACAAAAAGACCAAACCCATTTGCTTAGCGTAGAATTCACAGAGCAAACAACAATTCTCACCATATACAAAGGTAAAGTATATCTAAACAACCTCTTGCAGAGATTTGTTTGTCTGAAAGTAAGCAGTGAAATACATGGAAACTGGGAAGCTATTAAAGAGGCTAAAAGCTAGAGTCAAGGTAAAAAGACCATACAGATCTGGTAAAGAAAAAGAAAAAAAAAATTCTACAAGAAACATTTAGAATTTCACAATTTTTCTACAAGAAAAAAGTAAGAGATAAATGCACTGTGGAGCTCTTTACAGACTTGAACTACTTTTGCTCTCCTTGTATTTCTACACTATACCTTAAAAAGGAGGCACTGTGATTCCTGTACCTAACTCATATTGGGAGGCTGGTGGAAGGTGATTGTTTGGGTTTTCTGAACCCACAGAAATGCAATATTTAGTAATAGCATGTGACAACTGCCTTGGCAGCATTTCCAGGAACTGCAAACATGCCCATGCTGATACTCCACCAACTGTGTCATCCAACACACACAGCTCTTCATCCCCAGGTGGAGAAGAAGGACCTCAGACAGAGACACCTGTAAGGATTGATCCTCTATCCAGTGGAGGCCATGAGGATTTTGCCACTGAATTACATGTAATAGAACCATTAATTGGGTTACCTGCGAGAGAGAGAATAAGAGCTGTTAAAAAGAAACGTGTGATGAAATAAACACATCACTGATACAACAGTAACTGTAATATGATCAAGGATAATTTGTGACCTAAATGAGAAAGAGGCAGGGACACAAATTTTCAAAGTGCTGTATGAAACATTAGATGTGCACCTTATTAAAGGTGATGGGATTTGTGTCTGGGATTTGGCCTGAAATGCACAAAATGTCCTATCCTCAGATATTTCTGCAAATACATTTCTCATGTTCTTTGCAAGGGAAGAAGAGGAAGAACACTGATGATGTGGCCTGGGGTGAAATGAGCCGTTCATCAATAAATACAGTGGCAGCAGGAAAAGTGATAAAGTTAACCAGGGTAGGGCATTACTAGCAAATAAAAAGATAGCAAAGGTAGAAAGGGTGATGGTACATATACAGAGTTAACCTGAGACAATATGAAAGGTAAATAGTGAGAAGCACAGATAGTAAAAAGGGAAAGTGCCATTCAACAGCAGTGACACACTAATATACATTTCCAGGATGGATGGAGTCAGGGATCAGAGGAGGCTCAAGGAGCAGCAGCATGTGTGTGTTACTAACAAAACAGACAAGACTTTATAGATATGTCAAATGGATATTATGTCCCAATGTTAACAGAGGTGGACAGGTGACCAATTCCTAAAATAGGATTATATCTTCTAGGAGAAGGAGAAGAAACTGAAACGCTGTGGGAACTTCAACTGCAGATGCTGTTTTATTCTAAGAAATTATGTGAGATTCTAAATTCTCAACAAGAAAGAAATGACCTTCCGAACTTGTCAGAAATTAAGCTGGAGAAGCAAACAGATATTCACATTCCTGGTCAGACATGAATGCACCTAGGGTGAGAGTGGTAGTGAAGTATGAAGAAGCTCCTTTTTCCTAGAGCCACATCCCAACTGCAGACACACTCACTTCAGAGACCTGCTTTGATCAAGCAAGGAAAACAAAACACAACACTACTTTTTGGAAGAAAGTAAAATTTTAATGAAAAAAGTAAAGTCCAATTCTTCTGGTTTTCCAGAGGTGGGCAGTTCCTTTAAAGTGGTGCAGTTGGAGTTTGTTGGTGGTTAATCAGGCTACACACTTAGAGAAGGGGAAAGGGGAAAACTAAAGGCAACAGCAAACCACCCAGAGCAAACCATGCCCACATACTGACTGTAAGAAAATGTGAACTCCAGAGATAGATTGATTTTCACCTCGTTCTTTAAAAAGCAGTTGTGCAGCTGGAAGAAAAGTATCTCTCTGAAGAGGAGAGAAGCACCAAAGTGGGTGCCACTTGGCAGAAGAGAAGCTAGGGAACCAACATATCTGACCTTTGTTGACAATGAGGTCAGACCAAGTTTAATAAGAGGTGAGATCACAAACCTGCTGGCAAAACAGCCAATATAAAGAGCTTGAAATGGCTTAAGAAAGCAAATGTTCTCACAAACATGAAATTATTATTTTAATCTACACAATAGTCTGAACAGGCAAAAGTAAAGTCATGAGCATAATTCTCAGTTTCAAAAGGTACACAAATTTACTGTAAAGATACCATCTTTGATTTGAGTTGCTGGAATGAAAGAAAGCTGTTTGCAGCTGCTAAACGTACCAGACAGTTCAAAGGAAAATTAAATGTGTGTTCTGTAAGGAAGCACTAAAGGACCACATCAGAGGGCTCAGAGAATAAAATTCTCCTGTTGCTGAGGAAGTAGGAGGTGGGGCCCCAAATACAGCTAATTCCTCCTGGGCACCAGACTCCCAGCTTCCCCAGCCATCGGCTGGAACCATCACCCCACTTCCTGGCAGCAAAGACTGAGCTTGGACAACAGACTCAGAAGTCCCCCCAAAATTTCCCTGGCCACTGAATCCCCAGATGACTTTCTGAAAATGAAGATGAAAAGCAGAAGGATGGCAGTAACTTTGGGACCCCTTGAGGAATATTGAAAAGGAAGAAGGGAAAATCATGGAGAAAAAAATTGGAATTTGTTAGGTTTAACTTTGATATCATAATATAGACTTACATTTTAATCCCCAATGAGATATACAGATTTGAGAGAACATGTAAACAGATATTACAGCACAGTGTATCTTATAATGCCCTTTTTCATTGTTTTCATTGTCGTGCAGAAGATTCCACAGACTGATGGAGGACAGGTTCACCTCTCAAGTCACTATAATCAGAAAAAAAAAAAAAATCACCCTGTTTCGAACACCCTATGGTCCAAGAAAGAAGACAGACAAACAACAGGAGCACAAACAGATGCACCAAGCAGAATAACTTCCCCAGAGTAACGCAGCAGGTTGCACCCCTCCCCTTCCAGACACAAATCCTAAGGAATCCTAACTTCCAACTTGGGAATCTGCCACTTCCACTAGATGAAACAGACATTCTTGAAGTGCTATTGTTCCTAATAGATTAGAAATCTTCTGGGAAGAGGTATCTATACCATTTGTCCGAGAGATGCCTCAGAGACTCGGGTGCTGGCTGGAGGATATCCCCACAGAGTGCTCAGTGTTGGCACAGCAGCTGGCATAATAAATTGGGTGGAAAAACAAACATGAAGCAAAGGACTCCACTCAAATGTGCTGTATCAGATCAAGACTCAGATGTGAATTCATGCAGTTCTGAGACAGGAGTGCAAACATCTGTTAGACAACGGGCTCGACTCGCTGGCGGGAGGCAGCTTCTTTAAACAGTTCCAACAGTGCAAAACAGTTTTCAGACAAGCTTCAACTCTTCTAGGAGAATTTCCTAAGGGCAGAGAAACCATCACACAAAACATGTCATGGTAATAGATCAGCAATTCACTAGTTCTTGTCTGGCTATTGGAACAGGAGGGCATGGCAAGAGTACGTAAAAAAAATATATCAAACAACTAGAAATACATTAGAGCAGTTTTTAAACAGCTCTATTCTTATACCAGCATGAGGCTTGGTATGTGCTAGGGAGTCTGGACTGCAGATAGAAAGGATATTAAAGAAGTACAGTGGGGCATGTTCTTTAGGCAGGATGCACCTATTATTCACAGGAATTTGTGAACATTTCAAAGCTCAGCATAAGCCCTGTAAGAATTCTCGACATCTGGATATGTCTGAGAGTCCTAACATCACTGAGGTCTCAGCCACTGAGATTTTCACAAAGCAGCTGCAAAATATTGTTTGGCTGCCCTCCAGCTACTAAGGCTCTGAGGACTGTGTCTGGCAAGACAGAAAATGTGATGTGTCTCCACAAAAGTGTGCTGTAATTATGAGAAATCACTCACAAGTTAGCAACAGAAGGGAAACGGGGGAAGACATGCAGGACAAGAGTGAGTTTCGGGACCATATGACAACATTCATCAGCATAAGAGATGAGCTTCAGAGGTAGTACAAACAAAAAACCAAAGTAGTCAGATTATAGCAGGAAAAGAGTAATTTCAGCTGCTATAATGAACTTAGCTCTCAGGTTAGAAGCATAGAAGATGGGTGAACAGTTTTTGATATCAACCATTACACACATCCTTTCAGATGAAGAGCTTCTCTTCTCACGCATTTCTGTTTCAGGGATACATGCCAAAAAACTTTGACAAACATTTTCATAATTCATCTTGCTTTGTAAGCACACCTGAAAGGCCAGTAAAGCTAAAATTAAAAACAAAGACTATAGAAACAGCCACCCTTACTTTAAATTTTACCTGTCAAATCTGTGTCTAAAGCTAATGTGTCCACCAACATCTGTTTAATCTTTGGTATTAAAAATGCTTCTGCAATTTTAATTACTAGCATTTTAAAAATTAGTCACAGGGAACCAGACACTTTAGTTTATCCATGAATGCAAGTAGTGGGCAACAACATGAAGTAATTTATTTTCAAACTTAACCCTAGGGGACACATTTCACAAAAATCATAAATCGTAAATTATTGATATTTACTAGTGAGGCAATACAATTCTAACACGGTTAAAAATAGACTGAAAAATATTTTGGCTACTACGAGGTATTCATAACATTTTTTCAAGGATACATAAGCTCAATTATAACTTGCAATAAAAATAACCTGGTTGAATAAGTACACTAGTAAAATACATAAAAGATGAATTACCTTGTCAGCCATGGTCTAGAACTAAAGCATGAAGGTGGCTCCTACCTTCATCAAAGGGGGAAAGCTAGACACCTGCTGCCTGCATGGCATGGTTTGTCCTAGCCCAGACAGTGCTCTCAGCTGTGGCACAAATCCCCATGCAATTGGTGAAGGCTGAACTTCCAGGAGAGGTGAACACCATGGCACAGCAAAGGCCCTACAGCTTTTCAGTGCCAACCTGTGAGAGGGTATTTTTTTTTAAATGGAGGCAACCGTATTTGCCATCAGGATGAGTTAAATATAAAATGAAGTTGGTGCTCGCTTTAAAATAGTGACCCACGAGCAAGAGCAGGTTTGCATACTCTGCTCCATTTGATTTCATGTTTCTGTACCTGTTCTTCTATCATCATCACCAATTACGTCTTTGAGCATATTCTTACCAAACAATGGTTTTGGTTTATTGCACATCCCCTTTTGGACAGGGAGTGTTGCAGTAAATCCCTAATGCGTGGCTTGTGCTGTCACGGCCTTTCTTGAGGTATCTCTCCATTGTCCACAGATTCCTGCTGTCTCTCAGCCCGAGCAGACTTCCTCACAGGCTTTGGGAGGAAGAGGCAAAAGAGGATACTGAAGAGAACCAGCTCCATTTGCAATAGAAATAGTAGAAGAAAAATTCTTGACAAGACGAACGGATCTTCTTTTATTCGAGGGGAAAATGCTTCTACAAAACAAGCAAACCAATTTCTGCTTAAATGAGCCTTGGAAAATGTGTGACATGAGATATGCTTTAGAAACACAGACCACCTGAAAGGTAAGCATTTAGGTCAGTAGAGCCTATTGATTTCTTGCTAGAGCCTCAGTTCTGCCAGTGTAATGGAACTGTACTAACCTACATCTCCTCAAAAGACTGATGCTAAAAAAAGAGATCCTTTTGTGAAGGATCTGGACTTGGCCAACCCCTGCAACACCTGGCATGGCTGAAATACTTACTGTTTATTGGTTTGTTGGGTTTTCCCAATAAGATTCAATGCAAGCATTTTCTAAGCACTTCTAATGTGTGCTATTTCCAAGAGACCCTTTGTTTCACTGAAAATACAAAGCAGAAAAATATTTTCCTATGCCATTTGAAAATTATTCTGATCCCTGCTATTTACTGCAGCAGTTCGGACAGATATTCCAATGGTCTAGGGGTAACTTGTGTGTGTGTTTTATCTTGTGTGAGGTTGTAGGTTTTGAGGGGTTGTTTTTTCAAAACAAGTTTTGCCTTTAAAACTGATCTGGCTGGTTCTATATGGCAGAAAGGTTCAGCACAAGATAGACCTAACACTATTAATCACATGGTACTACTGCGGTTTAATCACGTTGTAGGATGCAGACAAGAAATGTCATAACAATCCTTGGAGTCAGTTTATCAAAGTACCATTTCATCTAACATACATTAAACATCAGCTACTGAACATAAGTTCATGCTAATTTCAACTTAATTAGAATCACAATGCAAATGCCAGCTTGCTACAGGCCTTCTAGCTGCAAAATGAAAGCTGCAGAGAAGTATGTTTGATTAAACAAATACACCACGGGAGAAGAACAAACACAAATGGGTCCTACTCTGCCCAGAATTCTACATGGGTAACTCCCTGCTGAAGATAACAAGGGCTGTGATTACCAGGCAGATAATGAAATTTGGCTGAATGGACCATCCCTCCAAGTGTATACATATAGCTGGATTTTTAGTTTCCAGGTAACTGGACTCAGGATTAAAGCAGGCTGGAACATCTTCATCTGACTTGATCATATTGCCATTTTCCTTTTTTGTTTGTTTTTTGGGGTTTTTTCTCTGATTTAGTGTGGAGCTAGTGCAGCACATCAAGGTCAATCCACACAGCTGGAATTCAAAAGAAAATATTCTAAAATACCCTAGTGGTAATAAAAAATGAACACTGCTTCATGATTCATTTAAGTAGACATTAATTTAGAAATAAAAACATATTTAACATCTCAATCTAATTGCAAGATTAAGTGTATGAAGTATGTTTGGAATTTATATTTTAATAATATACTTAGACTCTTTATGAACACTCTCACCTGGGAAAGCTGAAAATAGAACACATAACATGAGAATAACAGATAAAAAGTGGCTGAAAAATCAGAGGCAAATATTAATTTACTACCAACTATAGTATCAGAGTAATATCAATTTCAATTTACCCTGTATGTAAATAAGCCTAAAGCAAGAGACACTAAAGCTGCATCACTGAACAATGTGGTTTGGATCTATTGCACAAGTCAGAGCTGGCAATAAAATCAGACATATATTGATTAAGAATACATAATAACAATGAGCAGGAGCTGATCTATCAGGATTCGCCTTAGAAAAGTTCACATGAACCTAAACCAGATCATTCTACTGACGTGTGAACACTGTGAACTGCCCCACAGACCCAGTCAACTGCAACAGCAACAGAGCTGAGCTCCTGCCGCCCACCACAACCAACTAAAGCCTCTTGAAAGAGAAAACTCAAACAATCCCAAGGAGTTTCCAGGCACATTTTCAAAAGCTTCTGTGACCAGGCCTCTGACCTGGTAGTGGTGGCAATTTGTGATTTTAATGCCTGACTATTATTGCAAATCATTGTGTTTGTGACCTGGCACAAATGCTTATTTATGACCAATTCCAAATCGGTGAAAATCTCAGGGAGTTACACCAAGTGCTGTCTGAAAGAGTAGGAATGAAAAGATAAAATGAAGTACATTTTATGGTGCATTAATAACTACAATCCAGCAGCTAATGCCTTGTAACACAGTCATATGTGTCAGCCACTGCTTTCTGGTATACTTGCCAGAGAAACCGAGTGTTAATAACAGGCTATTTCACCATTGCCTCTGGTTTAAACCTTTGCTGGGAGGCAGAAAGAAGCTTCTAGTTTTTTTTTTCTTTTCATGAATTATAAAATCTGCAAATTATTAGAGTGCAAATTAACAAGTTTCTACTGTGTCTAGTTTATGTACATTTAAATCCTACTTTATTGGCTCTTAATTAAATACATATAAGGAACCTCAATTTGAAGCACTACCACACTCTCTTAATCCCTTCATTATTTTCTCTTTGCAGCCCTTTTCTGATTTCCCATTTCAAATTGTTTCCTTTGTAAGCATTTTGTAACTAGCTTTTACTATTCCTACTTAAAACAAGTAAAGGACTTTTCTTATTGCAAGCACTGTAAAATATTAATTTATCCTAACAGAGCTCCTTCTTTGCAAGCATTGTTTCCAAGTACACGAGACCTGGGTGAAAGGCACACAGAGCTTGTTATAAACCTCTAATGAAACTTGCATCAGAAGCAGAAAAGAGCTCAGATGGGAAGGGAGTTGATGGACTTTTTTATTTGTTTGGAGAAGGAAATTAGTTTCTTAGTTATAAAAGTCATTTTCAAATCAGCCATAGACTATGGACATAATTTAGTTCAAATTCAACAGATACATTTGGCTGAAGAAAAACAATGAAGAGAAAGGCTCAGAAATGTCACAATCATTATTTCTGAAACACCTGCATTCTTTCAGGCTAGACTGACAAATAGATATTGGTTCTTCTCATATGACAGAAGGTTTTCCTACGCTCTGCCCTGATTGCCCAGAGACTCTGAGGGCACCTCTAAGCAGGGCTCTGCTGCAGCCAGGATGTGTGCATTTCTGCCATTTCTCCTCTGACTGATGACTTACTTGGCATGGCAATACTTAACTTATTCACTGGGCCAGACACAGAATGAGGTGATGGACAGCCATTGTTTTCTTATTCCAGCCATAACTGTCCCTTCAGATCTGCTAGTAAAACTGCCCACACGTATTACCTCCTGAACAATTTAAATAACATGGTTTTGACAATCCATTTCCCTTTCATGGAAATGGACTGAGGAGTGGCTGTTTGAGGAGCTCCTCCAGCAGCTCTAAGAGATGTATGGTCCAGACAGGGGAAAGGGACAAGCAGCTGAAGGCAATAGAAATTTCAACCAGCAGAGCTGCAGCTGCAAGAGGATGGCCAAGGATGTTCACCAACAGGTCAGAAGCTAGGGGAGGGCACTCAGAGATACAGACCTTATTTGCAGGCCTTGTCCTAATGGATCCAGGCTTTACTTTCTGAAATAGCAACAGCTAAGTTTGGCAAATCCATACATCACAACTATGTTTTTCTCACATTTTATGGAATTGTTTTTTAAGCTGGAGAAGACAAGTTATTTCAGGAATGAAAGCATTCTTCTATCCCTAAATTATCTATAAACAGACTGATTTTTATAAACTTGTGGATTATTCATGCATAAAAATCCTGTATTCAAATATATTACTGCCTACAGTCTGTTTGTTTACTACATGCTGCTCTTACAGCTTCAACTATTTATGTCATGTACTATTGTAAATCACATGGTATTGTTTCTGATCCAGGGCTGGATGAATGAAAATGTTACAAGCAGGAGAAAAATGAAAGACTTTACAAGGAAGATGAAGCATTTTCAGAAGCCACCTTTCAGAGAAACTATATGCAAATATAACTCAAGAGAAAGATTAAGGTAGGATAAGAAATCTTCAATCATTCACACAACATAATATTTAAATTTTTGCAGTATTCATTTAAGTCCAACTATTTTGCTTCTTTCTAGCAGGGAACACATATGTTGAGACAAGCACAGTAAAACCTAGGTCCCTAGAGCTCAAATTCAAATCCTTTACAAACAAAAATAAAATGGAGACTGAAATGGGAAAACTGCAATCTGTTCTTGGTTTGCAGAAGCTTCTGTTCAATTCATTTACTGAACAGTGAAGCTTCTGCACTACAGCATTAATGAAAACAGATACAAAAAGCTTTCAAACTTAAACAAAGAAATGGCTGCTACTTTAGGGTATTTTCAAGCATTTTTCAGAGATTAACATATGAGGCAGATGCTAGAATACCAGCACACAATACTTTAATTTAGTTCAGCATCTCTGCAGGCAGTGGCTTCTCTATTACAGCTAGTTCCCAGAACACAAGAGGATGTTATTGCAGGGCACTTTTAGATTAACATCCCCAAATAAGCTGTTAGACTTTATACACATCAATCTTTTGTAAGTACAATAAGGCAGATCTAATTGGTTTTACTTTCATTTTATAACAAATGTTATTATCTATTATATAAGAAAGCTATTTTAAAAA
>VYZX01028429.1:0-10360 GCA_013401335.1 Brachypteracias leptosomus | reverse complement strand
TCATATCACATGGTCCAAGAATGGAGGATGTGAACAGCAAGAGGGGAATGCCAAAAAAGAAGAGATCTGGAAGATCCCAAATACACCTGCCACCACCAAATTAAAAATTGGTTTTGTTACTCTTTTCCACCCAGCTGACACTCCATGAGAAATCTAGAAGTTTATCACGCCTACTCCTCTGTCCATCTCATATATCACCCTCATTCTAAACAGTAAACATACAATAAAAAGATGTATTTATCAGGATCACAGTGAAAGTGTTTTTTGAGATTTGTCAATGTGCGGAGATAATAAAATCAACTACACAAATCTTAAAGAATTTTGAAATGCCAAGAAAACACCTATCCATATGTCCAAGAGACTATCACGTTTTTGAACTTTCTGTGCCCTGATTTTATAAGTCTCTTAAGCATCCATGATCCCTTTTTTATCCAGAGTAATAAATTTAATTCTATAACATGCAAACACTGTTTTTGAAGACTATACTTACTATAATGTTTGAGTGCACCTATTTTTTTATTATTACAGCAAAAATAATTACAAACCTTCTGTAATACAGAATGTCTTTTGGTGATTCACGTCTAAACTTCTATAAATCTTGAAAGGATTCAATTCCAAAACATTATCTACTTTCTATTTCAACTTTATCTAAACTTTCTGGGTAATACAGGCACTTATCTAAGTAAGCCTTTTACACTGAATCAAAGTATTACTGAGGGAAGATTTTCATTACAGTCAAAGAGGAGTTTATAAAAGCAATAGTTTTTAGCTCAGCCTATAATAAAGTACTATATTTAAAATGAATCATTTATTTTCTGCTTGATATACTTTACATATCAAATACATGTATTAAAAATGTTATATATTTCTCTTAAGGAAGAATAATCTATTTATATAACAAAGGACTGCAAAAGTTTTTGTACAAAACCAAGTAATTTTTGGAGTTAGTAACAGGGGAGCACAAACTAATGCTAAAATTCTCAACCAAATGTATTTGAACAGGAGTTTACATGAAANTCTATTCCATCTTGTTTTGGCAGATAGAGAATACAGTAGGGGGCCAAGCATAGGGCCAGGGGTTGTTCACCTTATTCTCTTTTTGCAACATTAATGTCCATTTTGGGAGAAAACTGTACAATGCCAGAATTTGGCTCTATGTTCTTGGTCCTCATAGGATAATTTTTAGTTCAGGCATTTTTCCAGCAACTGAAGCAGATGAATTCCAAGGTCCTTGGCAAGAGCTCTGTTTTGATAACTTCAGGATTCTATTGGTTATCTCCCTTTCTCAGTCTTTCCTTTGTCTCATCATTTAATTACGCACTAGATTTTAAATGGTGTATAGTTACTTGATTTCATCAGATAGAACTCTTCAAAGATGCTGGGATTCTGACAGAGCTCTCTGAAGAGCACCAAAGAAGTGCATGCTGTGCAAGACACTAATGGAACCCCTACAAATACAAGCTAAATTTTTCCATCTACTGTAGTAGTCATGCAAATCATGACGACATCCCTTCTTGATAGCCTGCCCAGAAAGTGTGGTGGCCCTGTGAAATTACAAGCACTCTGAGATGTGTTCAATAAAATAAAATATATTGCTCTCTTTTTAGCTAATGTTCATCAACTTTGTGACAAATTCAATTAGCACTAAATCTAATTTGCTGAACTAATTTACTGCTATATCAGGGTGCAATATATTTTAACTTGCCACACTGTAAAGACTACTGTTTACAAACTTTATTTTCATGATGAACATAGCCACAGATAGATAGTCCAAAACCAAATACTAATCACTCCATTGGGTCTTCTTGGTGATGTCACAAGTAAATTAACCCAGAGTGATTTATGATGGCCTAATTATGTTTAAAGCAACTCAGATCCAACCAGCTGAACAAGAACCCAAAGGAAGTACGGGAAAGAAGAACTACTAGGTCAGCCCAACATTTGCTGTCTTCTGGGTGGAAAAACATTCCTCATGAAAACTGGATACTAACCATAAAACAAGGCAGAATCAAAATCAGTGTTGAAGAAACAGTCAGCTGTCATCATTGACATCCTCTGAGCGTACACAAGTGGGATATCAACAACCGAGAGGGGAGTTCAGAATTCTATTATATAAAACATTCTGCTCAGTTACTGAGCCCATGGAGGGAATAAAATGACAGAAAATACTGACCCCTAAACTGACCCTCCTCAGTACAGCATTTTCCCTTTTCCAACTAATGTCTCCCGGTTTTAAATTGTTTCCCATTATGGATTCTATTACATTTACCTCTACAAGATTCACACTTCAAATTTCAAACTTGCAATCTTCATATATATTTCTTCAGTGCAAAGATTTTGGTGAGTGGTGGGTATTTTGAGTTCCCTTGCTCTTTGCTCCTCTATTCCATCACATACACAAACCTTCTATCAATAGTTATACAACATGGCCTGAGAATACTATGACTTTGTTTAAAATGTGTTCTAATTATTCACCTAGCAAAAAGTGAAGGTTTGAGATTTCAACAGCACAGGATTATACTCTCATCTCCCCAAGTGTTTCCATACTTCTTATTCACTGAATAAGGAGAAAAAGAATGAAAGCTAGCTAACAATACTTGCTAAATAGCACAGATAGAAATAGATTCATTATGACTTTGGTCCTCCTTAGGAGACAAATTTTTGTCTTCAGCTCTTCTTTGACCCTCAAAGCTATGAACACATAAGTGTGCAGCGCCTGTGACATACACTGATTTGCCGTTCAAAGAAACCTGAGTAGATCACCCTCTACATGTTTTCTGCATAATACACCCTGAATACAGATTCCAACAGAGATTCAAGGGATGTAGAGCATGATCCATATGTTAGTTCAGACAACCCCCTACAGCGTAGAAGCCATTATGCACCCTCCTCCCCTTGTGTTACTCATTTCCCTGGAATAACACAGTCACTGGAGAAACACAACAGAAAGGAGATTGGTCATAGAAAATGTGGCAATAAACACATCAGGCACTGTATATTGTGTAGCTGGAACAGTTGGTATTTGTTTTGGCTTTTACATAGATATAGTTACAATGTAAGAAATGATCATAAATATTTTATGCGTACTATGCATTTCCTTCTGAGACTTTATGCCTGGCAGAAAGAATCTTGTGTTGATCTTTGTATTGTAATAAAAACAATGACAAATTCCTCTTAAATCTGCTTGTCTGTTGGCTAAAACACTTTATTTGGCAAGGTGAAGCATGGAACCCTTTCCTGATTGTAACAGCATTATTTCAAGAAAAATCAATGCCTGGAAAAAAGTATCCCCACAGTCCATTCTACGCAAGCTAATTTCTATTAGCCTGCTGTCCCACTCCATCTTCACAGACATATAAAGCTTCTGCCTGTTCTGCTTTTTCCCTCAGAAAAGTCCACAACATGCTAGGTTCACTGTGATATGTGTGGCAGACAAGGCCCACTCCTTTTCTAGAGAGGCAGTCACGTATTGTGCCCATCTCAGTTGTATTATGTGTCAAGTAGGCTCCAAGGATGCATGGACTATGCTGGAAAAGACCTACATATCAGCCTTCACTTAAAGTGACACTTATTTTAACTCTTGCCTAGGATTCTATTTAGCTGTTACCCTGGAGCTCCTCACAAACATTAATTAGCCTTTTAGGTAATAAGACAAATCAATGCTTTCCTTAAAAAATGTGGAGAAATGGAAAGTTACTCCAAAAAGTACTCCATAATGGCAATGCTGCATTTATGAGTCATTCTTCCTTAGAGACCTTGACTACACAGAGAAAATATACTAGAAAACATGTTAATTAAAGATGTTGAACATGATTTTTCCCTTGGTGTGGACAAGGATGTCTGTATTTAAAAATGTGTTAGCTGATCACAATTAATCCCAGGAGGAGCTCTTGGTTTACCATTGGTAGTTAATGCATTTTAGAAGGAGGCTTTTGCGTCCCTACAGGAGGAGATGGGTCATGCTCAACATCTAGTTAAGTAACAAGTGTTCCTTAATAGATGCAACCTGTTAGCATAGCATTGCTATCTGGAAACTGAGGAATAGCAGAGTTGGGATCTGTGACTATTTGGCTTTCAAAAACTCGCAGGACTTCAGCAGCAGATGGAAATTTCTGCTGAAAGCGCTCAGTGTTGTTGGAGCTCTCACCATGAAAGAAATCCAGCCTGGGTTGAATTCATAAAGGCTCCTTGATTTTATAGCAAAATAGCATTTTAATCTTCAAGGTTTAAGTAAAGGTTAAACAAGCACTGGAGAATCACATCCTAGATGTGTGGAAGACAGGAGTTGGAAATCAGTGTTTCGGGCAGCATGTGATCTAGCCCGGCTGTTGCTCAGCTGTAAATCCCCTTCAGCTTCCCAAGTCCCAATCCACAGACCTAGCTAGAAATGTGTTCATGCTCAATACTCACATCAAACAGCTCAAACTGCTCATCTTTGGTGCTGACAATATTTCCCTTATATCTGCATGTTTTCACTGCTCCCTGCCCAGCTAAAGAAAGCACTATTATTACCAGACAGTAAACTGCTCAGTTCTATTGCAAATATAAGAGAAAAGGAATTATATTATTTTTGTTGAGCTTGAAAATTGCATTATAGCAGTTAAGTGAATAAAGATGGAAAACAGTATGAATCTTCTTAAATAGATATGCCGTGAATATGAGATACTCAAACCTAAATGCTTATTATACCTGGGCACATATGCATCTTTATAGCCTTTGGAAGGGCAAATTTCACCTTGTGATAATACATGAGTATGCTGATAGGTTATTATAGTAACAAATCAACATTTGCAGTACAGCATTTGTCAATAAGGAATATATTGTGAAGGTCTTAATGTTTGTCTTGATGTCCCAGATACTTTGTTAAAAAAAAGAAAAAAAAAAAGTTCTTTAAAAACCTAGGATTATTCTTATACTTTAGCTCCCTTTTTTATATCATAGATTCATANGCTTGGGATTGCCCGGACCCAGGTCCAGGACCTTGCACTTGGCCTTGTTGAACTTCATGAGATTGGCACTGGCTCACCTCTCAAGCCTGTCCAGGTCCCCCTGAATGGCATCCCTTCCCTCCAGCGTGTCCACCACACCACACAGCTTGGTGCCATCGGCAAACTTGCTGAGGGTGCTCTCAATGCCACTGTCCATATTACCAAAAAAGATGTTAAATAGCACTGGTCCCAGTACAGACGAGGGACACCACTTGTCACTGCTCTTCATTTGGACTTTGAGCTGTTGATCACAACTCTGAGTGTGACCATCCAACCAATTCCTTATCCAGCGAGTGGTCTGTCCATCAAGCCCATGATTTTCCAGTTTGTGACCAGGATGTCATGCAGGACAGTGTCAAATGCTTTACACAAGTCCAAGTAGGTAATGTTGGTTGGTCTTCCCTTGTCCACTTGTGCTGTAACTCCACCATAAAAGGCCACCAAATTCATTCGGCATGATTTACCTCTGATGAAGCCATGTTGGTTACCAATCACCTCTTATTGGATCTTTAAATTGAAGATAAATGGTCCTTTTAAGCTATTGTATTTCCCTTTCACAGTAGCTCTACCATAGTATGTGTGGGCTTTTTCCATCTTACACATAGCCAAGATTATACACATAGATTCAATGTGAGTGGAACAGATGCCAGCCAAGACTGTGGGCCATCAATCCACAAAAAGTACCACAATATCTAGCAAAATTCTGTAATAATTTACCAATGTATTCCTTGTCTCTGGTAAAAAATACCTAGCTCTAATGTTTAAAATATGTATGCAAACTACTCTCAATTTAGCACAAATTTATCTATTGCTTGCTTTTCAAAATGTTTTTGTCGCAATCAGCCTAATCAGTATATTATGCTCCTGCTGCTGTCAATAATCCCATCTTTATACTTAGTGTTGCCTAGAGTACAGCTCTCTGAATCTTTTAATGTGCTTCAGTTAATCTGCTCAATGCCCTTCTACATCCTCTGAGCATCAGTATTGTTTGCTGAATAAAATAAAAGGCCATCTTCCAGCTTAAGCTGATTTTTTTTATTTGCTGCTTATTTTAAAATGAAAAAATTAAGACCT
Source organism: Brachypteracias leptosomus (assembly GCA_013401335.1). Taxonomy (NCBI): domain Eukaryota; kingdom Metazoa; phylum Chordata; class Aves; order Coraciiformes; family Brachypteraciidae; genus Brachypteracias; species Brachypteracias leptosomus. The sequence continues at coordinate 4,298 of VYZX01028429.1, read as the reverse complement.
ATCAACTTGATTAACCTCATATTTATAACTTGACTACAAAAATACTTATATATGTGCCATTAGACAAATCTGTGACAATTTGGAGGATCAAGTTAGTTTTAAATTATGTAGAGTTGAATACACCCATACTAAGACTAGGTGGAAATGTCAAGAAAAATCAGTGGCTACTCACAGAGGATCTTCTACTACATCTACATCTCTTTAGAAGAAAGGTTCTTCCAGACTCCAACAGCATACAGCACTTTCATAGGCAAGAAATTCTCACTACACTACTCATATAGAGGCTTTTTGAGATAAAATTCCACATAGAGATGTTCTTTGTATGGTAAGATCTATGAAATTTGCATTTGTAGCATAGTCAAAAAGGCAGCTGACATAACCATTTTAAAATTCCAGACTTTTCACACCCTTACTAGATTTTAAATACTAAAGCTATTCCAGTGGGGCTGAATAACATGGAGAGTTTGATTCTGCAGTTAAACAATGCAACATTTAGGTATCAGACAAAAGATAATGGAGAAAAAACCAGCACACAACATAGAAAAAAAAGCAAATACTTTCTCTAAGTTCTTAAAAACTATTGAGGCAATATGGCATGTAACTCCAGAATTTAGAAAGTTACAGCAATTTGCTTCACCATAATTTCCACTTCAATTCCTATTTACAAAATAATAATTAAAAATTTAAGATATCAAACAATTATAAAAAAATATACTGAGTTCGATGTGCAAATATTCCTGGGCCAAGTCACTTTCTCCAAAATGAGTAGCAATAAAGAGTTGTTTATATAGCTAACTGATTTTTTTTTCTTTATTTAGTCTTTCTACATCCTTTACTGGTGTATCGACATTAAAGCTTTGACTTATAAAATAAACACTTGCAATTTACAAACTTAAGTATCTGAGTCTCTAGACACAAGTGAAAGGCTATATATTGTGTAAATTCTCCATAAATTTTTCAGCAAGTATTATGTGCTATTATGTCACCCACATATGACATTCTTTCCATCATATGTGTCTGAAAAGGAAGTTTTTTAAAACGTGACTGAAGGGACCACTGAGGTCAGCACTGGGTTACATGATGGTTTTGTCACTACAGCTTTAGATATTTCAATGCATATTGGATCAATATTCCTGCAATGAAAATGTGTAACCTATATTTTCTTTGCTGTTATAGTAAAATGCTTCTCAATAAACTTGTTTTCATAAGAAGTTTGCTCACTCATATGTCCCAGAGCTGTTGTAATCTTCATTGCTAATGCTGATCTAAGAGCATGGACATTATTCTATTTCTTGACACATTTAAAGTTCTCTAATGAATAAAGCAAACAGCTTATGGCTGCTTGGACTGTCCCTCCATTGCCCCGGAGGGCTTTAATGTCTTTAAAATAGGCCTCCTAGTTTGTATTTAACTACCTTGTCCACAGAGGTCTGAGGGGTAGAGCAGATCAAAGATGTGCTGGAAACATAAAAAGCAGCTGTCCTTCATTTACCTTTAATTAGCTACATCTGACCAGATTCTTTATGGCCTCTTTGTCACACATTCAACAGTCTATAAGCCTTCTGACCTGTCCTTAAGGACTGTATTGTTACAAGAGTTTCAACAAAATGCAAATTTAAAATATTAAATACAGGACTTAAATAAAATCTTTGGTCTCACTATGAAAATACTACCTGAGGCAATATTATTTTGGATTTATCTGCAAGAGCTACAATTTGGTCAGTATTTGAAGAGCCAAAATGGAATGGCTCCTGAGCTTAGATTTAGCTATTTACAGTTCTTTGTGTACTACTCAACATTGCAATGAGCGAACATCACACAACAAGGCATCCTAAAGAAAGCTGAAAGGCAAGCAAGCGCCCCCCTGGCTAGCACGATGTGAAACACTTCTAGGAGCTGTGGCACTCTTTACAAAGAAAGTCACATACCTGTCCCTCCCCAGTACCCTTCCTTACGTAGTTCCCATTACTTAGAGATCTCTCTACTTAGCACAGTATGTACACCAACTTCCAGTAGGATTTTGACTAAGGAGAAAGTTCTGTCATTGCTGCAGGATCAATAATCAGTTCTTGTATGTTACAGTGCCGTAGTCAGGGCTGTACTAAATGCTTGTATCATCAAATAAGGCTCTTATGGAATAATAAAAAAAAAAGCTGTTTAACACAGCAGCTAAAATGTATATTAAATGACTCAAGTTATTGGTACTTGATCACACTGGGTACTATATAAAGCCACTGAATGGATGGAGAGCACCTCTGCAAATTTTCTGGATTTTGGGTTAGATTCTTTCACAAAGGATTAGCTAACAACAGGAAAAAATATTTAAAAGATACATATACAAAGTGTAAAGGTTTCAAAAACTCATTCTGTAGTCTAAACTATCCCTTGATCTCTTTCTCTGTATGTAACAGTAATTTGCAACCTCCATATTCTTTTAAAAAATGTCAACCTTTTACTCTTCATAAGAAAGTTTTAATCACATCTCCAAACAACTTAGGACGCCTTCAAAGACAGTCATCGTGAGGCACATAAACAGCCAAGCAGCCTGCCTCAATATATGTACAGTAGCTAGCAAGCAAGTGTGGCTAGAAGCCAAATGCTATTCTTCAGGAAGTCTCTACTATAAGCAATATGCAGAAGTAACTTTCTCCCAGACTATGAAACTTCAGGGATCATTATTGCACCTCAATTTTACTCTTCACAAGGTTCTTTTCAAGTAGCATGCAGAGTATTTGACTCAAACTGCATAGCTGGAAGTTAGACTTACTCATCAGTTATTTCAAGATATCTAATTTAAAGCAGGAATCAAATCTACTTCCATATATAACTAAAGGAGAAACATGCATAAACAAAATAAAATTAAGGGGAATTAAACCCTCAACACGTTTACTTTTGTCAAATACTTCCTAAAATTAAGAAGAATTGAACAGATATTAATGAGAGATGGAATTTTTCTATCTTTTGTACCATCAATATAAACACATACTGAAGTATCTAGATGTATGACTAATGAAATGATAGTAACAGTTCCAGCTCAGGTGAAGAAAGCAAATAGAACACATAAAAAATCTGCCAAAAATATACATGGCAAAACATGGAAAACAATTAGTGCTTGAGAGCCTTCGAGCAACCTGCTTTGGAACAGCCACTGAGCTCAGCAATGCTGTGATAAAGTAGAAGTGCAAAAATGCACTGTGAAGTTTCTTATCCTGGGGTGAACCATCCAGTCACAGAGTGACCAGCTATCCTAGGGTGAGCAATCCCTTACTTTCCTCACTAAATTTCAATGGTTTCAATTTCATGCCTGTATGAGCAGAAACATTTCAGAAATATCAAAGAAGAGTAATTCCTGTTTGCACCTTTTGTTCATGATAAGTAATACTTCATATAAAATATACCCCAAAATAAAGTGTATACACTGTAAAACACTACTTGTCACTATGAGTTTATGTTTCAAATCAGTGATGTTACCCCACATAGAAATACATGAAACTTAGCAAAAATAATAGTTAATTTGCCACAAGGGGAAAATCTCAGTATTGGATGGCCATTGCCTGGAGAGTGAGACAACTAACCACAAATAAAAGTAAAAATTTCAGAATCAGCTTATAATAAGACGTAGGTTTGAACAATTGTGTACCTTAGCATAACAAACCATTTTAGTTCTGCAAAGTGGCTTTCTAGCACTGTCTTTGCTAATCTGTATTTGAATAACTTTTCTGAAAAAGTTGTGGTTCCCATCAAAATAGGTGGAACTGGGTTTTTTCCAACCTCTCCATTAGTTGCTGAGATGTAAGCTGAACAATCCCTAATTTTTCTATTTGCTGTGAAAAATATCCATGGCTGATAAGGCTTTATTTTTATGAAAATCAAAACTATCTTGAGTTCCCTGCCTAGAGAAAATGTATTTATAATACAATCCAAAAGTAGGGGTAAACTACTGTTGTACAAATGCAAGTCTATTAGAGACGGCTACTGAGAAGTTTTCTTGAAACAGGCTCTTTTTACTGTTTAACAATCAATACTACTTAATAGCATATTTAAGACAATGGGGTTTTTTCTCATTTCAATTGCTATAATTTAGATTAAAATTACATTTTCTTCATTCCTCTTAATCCTTAATTGAATACTAAATTTAATGGGTTTTTTCCACTTTACTGGGAAAAACAGTGACAAAACTATCAAGTATAACTGTACCAAAACCAGTGTCACAATAGAATTTGGCATCTTTCAGAGCCAAAATTAGCTATTTCATTTAAATGAAATTTAAATCTCATTTAATTAAAAAAACCCCAAAC